>JABASC010001549.1:0-22552 GCA_019776185.1 Plutomurus gul | reverse complement strand
GTGGGAGGGGTCTGGAATTTGTCACGTGCAGACCACGTGCCCATAAAGGGGTATGAATATTAGACGGGGGAGGGGGTCGAAAAATCGAGATTTTTTGATGACGTCATTAATGTACATATATTTCCAAAGTTACTTCGATCTCTGGTAGAGGCCTTTAGACTAAATCCACGTCTCCGGTATACTCTCCCAGCTTTGGAATTGGAAACGGAAGATTCATGTAGATTCTACATAAGCCCGACGCAAATCAAGAAAATATATGAAGACATAAAAAAAATTGATCTACGATTGGAACAATTTATTCTACCAAACTGCCTGAGAAATACAGAAGAATTTGAAGTTTTGGACGATATGATTAAGCAGCAAAGACTCAGTTTGAAGGCATTGAAAATTCCAAATTATTACGCTGTCTATCTACCAGCGAATGCTGTGCAGATATGTCCAATGAGAAATGTGAGACTTCTGCAGGTGCCATTCGATTTGTTGAGCCAAGTTATACCTCTACATTCTAACTTTCCCTTGTTTAGAAAGCGTGGACATTACGGACTGTCCTTATAATTTTGAGCTGTATGATATAGACGATATGCAAATTACATTGAGTAATGCTACGCCTTGTTTGCGGGTGAAAACGTTGAAATTCTCTCGAATCCCCGTCGGAATTCTCCTAGGACTCGTAACATGTTTTCCAAACGTTTCCACACTTCATGCGAAAAAAGCTAACAGCAAAACACTGAAAGCCATTTGGAATTGGGTTAACCTTCGGGAACTGACCCTTACCGATGCGTTCGGTATGAGTACAAATGCAGAGTATCCTGTGACTAGGCAAGCAGTCATTCGAAGTCAACTGAACAATCAGGCAGAATTAAACTCTGCTATTGTTGGTGTTTCTAAATACACGTACATGGAATGGCATAAAAAGAAGCAACCATACGATACATTAATTGTTGATGACAGCTTCGTGCTTCCTTCCATCCGCAATCTCACAAGTGAAGTGCATAAATTTTTATTAAAAAACCACTTCATACTTAAGATTACAATGTTTAAATGTTTTTTTTTCAGATTTAAAAAAATTGAAAATTCTTGATTCTCCATTTATTTCTAATGTGACTTTACAACTTGGAGTAAAATATTTACAAAATCTTGTACACTTGACAGTGGATGCGTTTCAGGTACTTATTTTAGGCTTTCTATTTATGTATGTATATGCTTAATTAACATGAAATTCATTGATAAATTATGTTTACGCTTTAGATTACGATAGATTGTGCACAATCTGTAATCCGTAGCCTTCCTACGCTTCATTTTTGGAACATTTTCGAATTTTGCTTTTTTGAACCGGAGAATTGTTGTGCTCCAGAGCAGGTCAAGCAAATTGTGTGGACCATTAGAAGGGACGATAGTGGAGATACAAATGATTTGAAGCCCAAGTTCCACAATATCGAATCCTCAAACCAAAGCCAACACAAGTACAAGACTTCTCTTCGAAGTGTCAACAATGTCGGTAGAAATGGTAACTCCATTTGCCTTGCTGACTATATCAGCTCATATTATGCAGGAATATAAGAGGAAATATACACAAACTGAATATGAATTCTAAATTGCACGTATGGACAATTGAAAGACTTTTTTGAAGAATGATACTCAAACTTTAAGATAAGCGCGATAATCAGAAAATAATTTTGTATTTAAATTACGTAGTGAAAGTATGAATGGATTTATTGGCAATATTATCCAAAACGATTTAGTAGTTGAAAATGAGATTCCTTGGCCTAGTTTATGTTAAATAATAAAAGCGAATAATCTCTTGATTATAAACCAATATACGAATGGACGAGATTCGATTTGATGTATCAAATCACACATCATCACATCACACCCGCCAATACTTATTATTATGCACGAAGGTTTTACGAACAATTGCCTGAGTATCGGTATTACATTTATATTAAATGAAAATTAATATTAGCATCTGTATGAGATGAGCTGCTGTGACAAAAGCGGTGGGCCAAAAGGATTATTCTGTTTTGACATCATCCTCATGGTTTCAATTTGAATTTCAACTCTCGATTGATGTGAGTGACTCGTGCACTCTTTCCCTCCGTCGTGCTCGCTGCAAAGTTGAAAGGCTTTCCAGCCGCACCGAGTGACTGCTGGCTGCTCCTCTTTCGATGCCACATTCAGCAAACAGTACCAAATTATATATGATTCTACTCCTGTGTGAAAGTGATGGGTTGAGAATGATGAGATTGAGTGAGTGACGTATGGAAACACCATCAAGACTTTAAACTGGGAAAGGGTTTGGTTTGAAGGACTCACTAAGCGAAGCAGAGAGACACAAACAGACAGAGATCCAAATCCTTTATAATTTCATTTGTTCTCAATTCTTACAATCGTGTTTTCTCCCATACATACACAAATTATTAACTATGTTCGTTATTAGGTAGCTTCGTCCCTTTGATTTCCTTCAGAGCGTCAATTGCTTTCACCATCGGTGCACTCCCTCCACAACCCACAGTCACCACTCCACATCTATATAGCCCTGACTGATGCTGCACACGTTATTATAATACCAGTGAACACATTTTGAACACAGTGCGAATCTGTGTAGCGCACAACCAGAAAACAAAACTATGTATTACTTTCTTATTACGGAGCCAAAGCCGAAAAGCCGCACTACACTTAATATGAACTACTATAACATGGTGTGCAGTGTAGTGTGCTGAATGGCTGCGGTTGTTTTGTTCCTCGTGCTTGAGCAATATTTGAACATGCTTTTGAATTTTGACTGGTTCTATTCTTGTGTTGGGGAGCCCCAGTCATTTCTATATTCGTATAATGGTCGGGCGTGTGTACCTATAATACACTTTGATTAGCATCAGAATCAGAAATACAAAGTCGATGAAATCCGCTACGCTAACTCTCCATCGTATACGAATAGTATACAGTTCTAGCTGTGTGCATGTATTTATTAATGTAAATAGTTGTACGAAATGCTAATTCCAAATGAAGCTGTCACAGCAATCTGTTTCCTTCCAGTCGACACTCTCCTCAAGCACCGTCACTGTACTATGGGAAAAGTGTACACAAACAAACTAACGAGTAAGTACCTGCCTGCGTTTGCTTCCAAAACTTGTGGAGACCCAAGTGCCACTGTCGAGCTCATCGCCTTTAAAATCCAATTCAAGAATTATGAATAGGTTTTTAATCTCATAGACCTTCAACAGCAAGTTCAAATTATGTGATCGCAGTCGTGTGTCCCAGCTCCAATCCTCTGCTTTTGCCTTTATAGGTATAAGTATCTATAAAGTGTAAACCTTTACATATAAGAATATGCTGATAGACTCTACTGTTTATCATACAAACTATAACAAGGTTTAGCTTCGCTTCTTTGTTTCACCGTGGAAATAACGAATAAATTAAAGAGGTGGTAGATATTAATCCAGAATTGTGGCACAAAACCGTTACTTTATTCACATTTATTACAAGCAACAAGTGAATTTATATTTGTAAATGCACACAAAATGGACACTTGGTCTTTGTATTCGTCGTATTCGACATTATCATCCAGTTACTTAACATTAGACTTACTTCTATAAACATGTACATACATGACAATAAACAAAATGTGTCTCCATCTTCAGAATTACACGAGGATATTGAATACGTTTATATACAGCAGTTCACATGTGGGCTGGACACAAGACAAAATTCTATTCGTGTGTACATAGAATCGTAGACGCAATAAAATGAATGGTACATGTACAATAGTTGATAGTAAAAACTGAACTAATAATGTAAAAAAATTAAGATTAATTGATTTCCTGAATACCTTTAAATCGACAAATAAATTTCTTAATATCGAAAATTTTATCCAAGACTCAGTTAATCTTTAATGATTCAATATTTAATTACACATAAAATTACCCGTTACAGACTATGCTTTAAAACCTTATAGATTCTCCTAGCGATACATATTACATAATACATACATATATTAATTGCATTAATAAACAGCGTGATGACTACATTTTTGTGTGGACCCACATTACTATAGTACATCCAATTTGTACAGATGAGGTCCTGCACGATGAAACACTAATAAACGACCGAAGCAATTTTTATAAAGACTTCTTTTGAAACACAGTCTTTAAAAATGCGCGTAAAAGTGCTAGAGGTATCTACGCAAACAGCAAGGAAGCTTACTTACTTATTAGGTATATAGGATTTACCAGCTAAAACTTTTCCCTTAAACGCACAGCAGAGTCAATTTTTCGTTTAGAAATGTCTCAACGGAGCTTAGACTCATTTAGTTTTTCATGCAAACATTTTATGTAATCTAGGAAGAGTTTGTAAAGATACCACACGACTGTTAATCTTTATGGCTATGCATCTATGGCTATGTATCCGCACTTTTAATTAAGTTTTATGAAAACGATGCCATAAACATTCATTCTATTTTCTTTCCGGCCGCCAGAATATCCAATATGTTCTACAGATACAACATGCAAAGCAAATTCGATATAATCTCTAAACTTTACCTTTATTGGGTTAAACCTACTTCTAATTGTAAGATTTAATTATCTAACTGTACATATCTATATACCTTTAATTTCTTTGTCTTCTTTTCAGCCATTTAAAAAAGGGTCGTCTGATTTAACTTTTGTAAAATAAAAAAAGTCACTACGAACTGGAAGCCGTAAAATTAAGCAAATCTGCTGACTTTGTGCTCAATTTCATTGCAGAATAACAGTCCATGTGGCTTTTATAGAATCTTCTATTGAATAAACTGGTCAAAATAATGGATGGAATTATCCCCAACAAGATAAACTGGCGACCCTTCATCTATTCATAGACTCACCCTCAAACATTTTCATTATACTATGCATGCATGTACAACAGTATATGTATAGTGTGCACTTTTATAGATACTTTCTACACTACAAATAAAAGTAAACCCACGGTAAATCTGACATGGAAGATCCATCCCAAGTTCCAGTTTTCCAACGAACAGTAAAATTTAAATGCTCATTGAGGGTAAAATGAGATCATTCTGCCGGTTGTGTACATGCACGATACAATTCTTGCTAATGTTTTATAGAATAGAGGATCGGTACTAACATTCTAGCAATAACAACTACTTGCTCTATTTGATAGTCTTTAGAGAATATCCTATTGAAGTCACTCATCCCGTTTCACTGGATTTGAATCCATCGTCAATCGTCGTCCACTTCCATGATCAATAGAATTTACTACTTCTGCTGTGCAATTGTACATGAAAAGCTCGAGCTACATCATTCAATTGAATAAAAATCAAATAAGACTTCCTCTTTACTATACACGTACACAATAATATGTACATGTACATATATACAGATTGTATATACATATGTTGCATTACTACGTTTACTTATAGGTCGGAACAGTCTAAAACACGCAGAGGTTCCTCGTCCACCTATTTATTACCTACACCCTTCATTCCACTTCATTCCATTCCCTTTATACACACAGCGTGCACACAATAAAACTACACAATAGTCAACTAACCGACTCTTCTTTAGCAATGCCAGAGGTCTTCTGTAGTAGTAATACACAACAGACATTGTCGATAGTAGCACGATCAACATTTTCTTATTACCTGTTATTACATATTTGATTCTATTTTAACGTCCTAACAGAATCTATCCACCAATGCAACGCGTATACTGTACCACTTACTTATATACCATAATATGTACATTATACTTACATACAGTGATAGTCTATCAAATCATAGAAATTAAAAATGCTTGCGGTCACGAAGGGGTGAATTGACTACACAATGTCAATTCTAAATACAGTTACACAATGTACACAATTGATAGGGGTGAAATTTCAAAATTGCCCGCAGCAATACAAATTCACCAATTCTCAATGGCTCTCAATGTACACTATAGTCGGTAAATACAAGTACCTATTACTAATTGTGAGTGTGTGATGTAGATTTCTGAATTTGTCCCATACTCATTCTAAAGCAATACATTAATCGTATTTATATTGCTTCCACTTAAGTACATCTTTCAAACACCTAAAAGCAATTTAATCTACTCTAAAATCTTGTAATCATACTTGTTTCAATTTGGGAGCTTCAACGGAGAGAAACGACAGTGCGACTCAACCCTCTTATGCATGCATTGTAATGTATTTCTATGAATCGTGTAAAGCGACTGCCTGACAAGAAAACTCAATTCGAACGAGTCTCGGCAGCGGAAGGAAGGAAAGACAGCCCGATTCGACAGCAGCTTCTCCCAGTGCAGCTTCAGAACAGAAACTGTATCTTTTGTATTGCGTAACAGAGTGTTACAATGTTTCACTCACTCGGAGTAGGACGCCCTATCAGAGCCCGAGCAAGAAGTGGGCGGAGTTCCACTCTCACGCTCCACATTACTCGCGTTTTCATTGTGAGACGAGGAGCCAGGTGTGCCGGGACTCGTGTGTAAACTACCCCCATGCACGTTATTCTGATGGTGACCACCACCGCCACCGCCATGACCCAAATTCAACGCTGCCACCGTTGAAATTGCTGCGGCAGCCGATACCAACGGTAAAGGACCTCCATTACCACCACCACCACCTCCATTGTTAGTAGGGAAAAAATCTCCTGGTCTGTGCAGTCCTGGAATGGAATATGGCAGGAGAGAAGGGATGAAACGACGATTCGCGGGGTGATTCGGATTAAATCTGGCGGCAGCCGCTGAGTAAGGTCCAAAAAGGGAAAATGCTGACGTGGGACTCTCCGCTCCGGGACTGATGGGCCGGGAATTTTGATTCGAATGGGAGTGATGGTGATGAGAGTGACCGTGATTACCTATTGAGCTATTATTATTATTGTTGTTGTTGTTTCCACTGGAGTGGTGATTATATTTGGAATGTGATTTTTCCATCTGCTCAAGGATCTTGTGAGGATCCATTGCTAAATCAACTGGCCCGTGTGCATGTCCCCTCCCGTGGCCGTGTGTGTGTGCATGTGGGGGACTGGAAGAAAATCCGATGCGACCTCTTGCCTGCAATTGCTGTGTCTGCTGCTGAATCAACTGACTGACGGATAATCCCATGGCCATGGAGTTCGGGTGATTCAATTGCTGTTGCTGCTGCAATTGATGATGTTGTTGCTGCTGGTGAAATTGATGAGTCAGATGTTGAAAGTGCTGCGATTCTAATTCTCCGGTCACCAGGAGCACTTCTATGGCCTTCAGGACGTCCCCACCAGTTTTGTGCAGAGCAGCGTCGATCTCGTTCCTTCTCTTCATTGGGAACACCCTCAGCAGAGTGTCCACGGCGGGCGAAGGTGGGCTTTGGCTCTGGGCTCGGTGGTGGCCACGATTTCTGTGGGGATGGTCCCGCTCTCTGTGGATTTTCTGCGGTTGAGGATTCTTTATCATGCGACTTACGTGACCCCCACCCCGCAATCCTTCTGCCGTCAACAGTCTCAAGTAGTTTTCCTTGGCGGATCTCTCAAGTCGGGGTTCTTCCTCCTCTTCGGACAGATTTGTCTCCAAGTCACCAAGAGCTCTTTTACTTCTGATGGCTTCCAGATCATCAGCGGAGTCATTTTCCTGCTCGTTGTCGTTCTCGTTCGACGAAGATGTGTCTACACTGTTATTCATTGTTATGTTTTTGATTGAGTAGTTGTTGGGCGAGAAATTGTGTTCTGAGCGAGGCTCTTTCTTCAAGTCAATGGGGTCGGGACTTTGTGAAGCGTCTTGTCGGGTGTCTCTTCGAGAATAGTCTTTATCTTTTATGTCATCCGGGTCTTGGTCTCCGTAGCCGATTGTCTCATCTCCGTCCGTATTCTCTCCGTCGCTATCCAGCTTTTGTCTCTTCGACTCTGCAATCAAGAGAGAAACAAAGGCTTTATTGTGTATTCCGTGGCGCTCTCCATCCGCTCTCCATCCCAACATGCAATTACTACGAATATAATCAACAAATGAATTTTTCTAATTCTCTCTCGTGTAGTTCAACTCTAGCTCTCTAATCGTTTCTGTTCATCCCATTCTATTCCGCCTACTGCAAAATTATCTTCCTGCATCAAACTAATTATCATTTTCATTTTTTGGAATATTGTACTTTGATATAGTTTTAATTACGACTCTTTTACATGTGGGAGAGCATGTGCGTTTGTATGTTGGATAGGCGGTGAGAGTAGTGGGAGCTACTGCATTAGAAGTTATAAAAAGAAATCTAAAAGAGAAAGTCGTGTGGAAGAGGGAGCGAAAAATTCGATTACATGTATGTTTTGCGATTTTGACTCTTTTGCTTTGATGGATGGAGAGGAGGTTGAAAGTGGAAGTTACGTGTCGAGTTTAGCAATAGAATGATAATCCGAGCAAGTGAAATAAATTTAAACTCTTTTCATACGCGACTGGCTGCATTCTATTGTGTGTGAGTGAGAGAGTGAGTAGAGAGGACGAGTATTTCTTTCGCTTCACTTGGATCACATTGGAATGCAATATTGTATTGAAATTGAAATTGAAACGTGAGTCTGACTCCCGATCAGCTAATGTCCGTATAGATAACTGTTTGCATGAAATTGGTACATAAGTGACATGCTCTTATTCACACACCAGTCACACTCCACATCCCGGCTCTACGAAAATAATATTCTGTATCCATGCTTGTCGTCTCTCCGAGTGCACCAAGAGAGAGAGGTAGAGAGCAGACCTTTTCCGTGTCGAGTTACCAAAAGATTTCTTATTGTCAGAACAGTATGTATCCTGAAAACATTTTCTCCTCACTGCAATTGCGTCTCATCCCTTCGCTTGTAAATAGCTACGTATACCTGCAGCAGGTGTCGAAATTGTTATTTATTAAATAATAGGACAGGAAGCACAGAAATAAAACTTTTCTAAAAGCATATTCTTATATTCCTCCTAACTCAACGCAGTAGAAAAGAAAATTATACTTTGAAGGACTGAATTTCTAAAAACTAATAAGAATTCAACAATCTTACTTTCCCGATGCAATGCTGTTTGCAAAATTCAAATTTGTTATGGACTAGTTGAATAAAGTAAAACTGACATGTGAATTCGTCAGCTGTGTTGAAGGTAGTTCGTCAAGACTTGAAGAATGCTGTGTGAATAAATTAAGCCGACTTATGTACTTTATGGGAGAAAAATGTAATTGCAAAATACCCAGGGCGTGTATTAGTTAAAATTTTGACAAGATCGCTGGTGATGCGATACGGGAATGACTTGGAATGAAGGGAACGTAACGTTGTGCGACGTGACTTGTGATATGTAGCTTAAGAGTGAGAAATGTTCAGTGATAGAATTAAAATTTGCTAGAGAAATGGGGTTGTGTGTTGTTCACAATAGAGATATACTGTGAGACTGTGAGCTGTAAGCATGTACATTCAAAATTACTTAGTTCATTGAGTTCATTTGAAGAGATAAGTTTAATAAGTAAGCCTGCTGCCAAAATATGTCATATGCAGTACACTAGAGTTTCGACACTCGAGACGGATTACGATAAATGAGAAAAGGCTATAGATGAGCGACGAGACTTGGCGAGTACACAGTCAGCCTTCGTGCCTGCTGATAATTCCTAGTTAGACAGATGAGAACAAGGACGACGTGTGTTTGCATATGACTAAATACAAGAGCAAGAAATTAGAAAAATTCCTTCAGCTCCATTATATGGAAATGTGTTTGCTTGCGTTTGTGACACACACCATTACCCTCGCTCTCACTTAATTCTCTCCGTCTCTGTCTCTGCCTCTCTCTCTCTCTCACTCTCTTGCTAATACAGAATACAGACCAAACTCCAGCGAGCTATAAGTGTGAGTAAAACCAAGCGGCCAACCAATCGGAGATAATTTCATCTTCATCCACAACTCATCCACTACCACACACTAACTACAATACTACACATTATGATATTCAACTGACTATATTTCTATTACATAATATCCAAGTGCAATTTAATATGCGAATACCTTCAGCACAGTGTACATGCACACCCCGTCGACGCCTCTCACACACTATCTCTATAGAGGCACGTAACTAACAATAAGTACAAATATATACAACCGAAGGCAAAATATGAATTTGCTCTGTTGTGAGTCTTTCTTCACGAATGGTGGCTAAAGTCGTGGTGGTAGGAGGCAATAGCTCGCATGCGAGTTCATATTGCCTACTTATTGTATTAGTTTCTCTCATATGACTCAAGAGTCGAGAAGGAGGGAATAATGCGGTGAGAGGAATTCACACCATTTTAAGTCAGCACGAATAAGTACATATATCGCTTGGCCCTTTAACCACCAATGCGCTTCACTAACTCCCTAGTGTCATTAATTTATTTTCTAATGTATTTCTACTGTTTGTATGCTGCCAGTGATCCCTCCATTTCCACAACTCGCTTGCCTGCCTGCCTGCCTAGTCAACTCAAGTCAACTGTGAACTAATTACAATTCTCAGCTCTCTTTAACCACTTCTAATAATAAGAGTAGAAAATCGTGAAGACTTGGCGTCCCATTTCCTTTCGCCCAGCAAAACACCGTATCACACAACACAGCCATAATATCCTTTCGAAGTCCATTTCCCTAATGTAACAAAGTTTTTGTCCAATTGTCCAAAAAGTACAAATTTTGTAATCCAGTGTGCAAAATTTAGTCACAACAACACTTGAATTTTACTGTTTTCTATACGTGAATTGAAATTAAGCAGCTTTTGAAATTGTAGAACAGAGGAATAAAAATGGAATTCCAATTCCAATTGGGAATCAGATATGATTTTATGGCTGATCTAGTAAGTAATGCAATGGAGTAAAAGGCCGCGTGTGTCAAACCAAAGGAGAACCCCCAGGATAATTAATTTGCTATATTTTATACGAGTTGTGGGTACATTTCCACATTTCAACTTCAGCACTCAGTTTTCCTTTATGCAATACTTACGTATTTGAATGAGAAAGATATCCTTATTACTAGTGGATCGTTATGGTATACAAAATTCTTATTTGTCCCGAAGAGGCAATTGTAATAGAACATACATATTATTATATAAAGCTTTGCAAGAGGATGATAAACAAAACAGCAATTTCTGCTGTTTTGTGTGAATGTGCCACTGTGTGATTGTTCCATCCGATCTGAAAGTTCTTCCTAACCAACTTTCTGCTGAAGACAAGAAAATAAGGAAGGAGACTTTCGGTTGGAACAAATTGTTTGACAAAGTAGAGAAAATTGCTATCAACTGTCAGTATATTAGTTACATAGGCCAAGATTCACTAGCTTACTTGAAAGGTAGGTACTTATCATTTGCAATCTTCAACGGAGATTACTAGTGGGTCATCATAAGGCTTGAATTGTATATATTTCCTTGGTTTGCTACGACGGAGATACTTACAAAGTTAAATTTAATTTCCTTTATAACGTTCAGCTAAATAAAGAGCGAATAGAATTTCCTCTTGGTGTCTGTTTCTGGTGCGGACGACTATCTCAGCCTTTGATAAAGCCAGAAAATAGCTTTGGACAACAAACGAACTGTATATCTTTACCTTAATAGATATTAGCAGAATGAGAGTTGAATGGAGTAGGAATAGTACAGTTGCATGCAAAAGTCAGACGCAATGTAGGAGAAAGTCTCACTTTCTCCTATGAAATGGGATGAAATTCGCTTTGTGCTGATGTGATTTACGGCATAAGTATCCACATATAATGGGCTCAAAGATGAAACAATGCCTACAGTTGAAAACAAATACATTGAACAGAATGGAAGCAATGGGACGAAGAGATCAGATCAGTTGCTATTTAAATTCCTTTGTGGCCACAAGAGAGAAGGAAACTTTCAGCACGTTTCCACTCCATTAATTTGGCCCTTTCCACTCATTAACTCGAGTTCAGCCACACACAGACACAAGCCCCATTCACAATAACGTACGGTCCACGACCCATTTTGCTCCACTCTTCTTCACTTACCATTCACCAATACATTGTTTGCATTGAATGTTAAGTTTTAGAATCGTATCTGGTTGTATCTGCGTTCGTTACTGGAAATAACCTCCAATTTTCTCCAGATACCTCTAGACTAACATTTCTGTTGAATTATCGTGCGAACGAACTCTTTGTTACGGTAATAATATTATGGCAAGGAGAGACTTCGAATGTGCCATTCACTACCATAGCAGAAATCTTTTGATACAAATTTACCAATCCAATATGGTCAGTAGTTTAAACCAAGATTGTAGTCAGCTGCATATGATGGAAGGTTAAGGCTCCCACAATGGCAAAAGAAATTGTGTCACAGAAGAACTACATTAATTTTTATATTTCATTCAAATGGGTGCACATTTTCAATGGTGGAATGTAACTGAATTACCTCCCTCCCCAAAGTCCCAAATCACTTTTCGATATTATACGTGATGAATGCGTACAGACATAATGAAGTAGCGCTATAATCCTATGAAGAATTGAGCTCCTTTTCAAAGGAAAGTTTAAGTAGAAGTACATCAGACTCTTACATCGATCTGATGCAGAGCACCCTCGTCTATTCTGTCACAATTGCCATTTATCACATTATGAAAGGAGTGGGCGTTGGAGAATGAGAGCCACCTCAATTATCTGCTATTCCGTCTCAATGTATTATATTTCACATTATGTAACGGTTGTATTATTGCCTGTGAGCGAGAGAGTGTGAGGGTGATGGCGGTGGTGGAAGTGCAGACGCGGAGGCACAGGGTGAACACGATTGACACAATTTATTGTTAGTATTCTAAACGCGCAGTCAAGGCACAGCCATCAATGCTATCTGACGCAATATGATACGAATGTCATTCAAAGCATTTCACCAGCACAAAAGTGTCAATCCAATAAAACTAAATTGCTTCATAAAGCGGAATTAGAGACATTCCTTTATCATACGTCTTTTCAAGATGATAAACTGCTCTGCTAATAACACCTTACTGATATATAATATGTATGTCTGTAATTGAATGCTCCCATTACAAAAATAGAACTTTCCCCATTAGAAATTATTACTATTCGCATTTATTACTTATGATCTCCAACAATTAATATTATTTTCCAAGTTAATTTTTTGAACTACACTTTAAACTATTTTAATCGCAATTTCAAAAAGTAGATTTTTTATATAAAAATTTTCTAGAGCAACAAACCGAAATAAAAATATAATGGAAACACAATTACACAATGCATCTTGAATTGTGTGATAGATAATGATAGACGGGGCTGGTTCTGAATTGAAATAAAAGGGTGAAATATTTGTAGGCGGGTCTGCTCTTATAAAGCGTTTTGGCCGACAATCACAGTGTAGCATATATTTAGTTTTGATGCCGACTTTCATTCTATTCACTTTGTATATAAGGGACGCTTCTGTACAGCATTAAAACTTAAGAGATTCATACTGCAAGACACATCTTTATGGAAGAAACATCGTTTCAGTTGTAGCAGCGCTACGTTAGAGTAGCATAACATGTAACATGAAAATGTAGGGGACTGTGTAGTTGCTTACTTTCCCATTGGATTGAAATACAAATGATGCGGTGTGATGTGAGACAGGGGATTGGAGCAGAGCACGGAGTCTAGCAGCAGCACAATTGCACAGTCACTGAGGCTTGATAACATTACAGTAAGCAATGGTATCGTCCTCTGTTTGTAATATAAATGTAATGTAATAAAGAAGCCGACCAGAAGTAGAAGATGAAGAAGAAGAGTTGAAGAGAGAACGTGAAAGGATTTCCTGCGTTCCATTCTCTCTCTCTCTCGCTCGCTCGCTCTCTTGTTGTTGGGGAAGAAGCTAGCTGAAGGATGGTGGAAGAATATCTCTCTTTTATCTCTAGATTTTACACAAATACTACGACGACGACAATACCGACCACCATTTAAGCAATGGAGATACTGCAAAGCAATGTGCCGTAAGTACACTAATATAATATAATGTAAGAAACGAACTGTAGTAATATCATGTAGTGTATCGTCTCAGTCACTGACTCGACTTTTCACATCCAATAATCTCTAGTGAGAGAAAATAAGAGATGACATGAAAGTAATATAATGTGTAGAGATAAAGCAATAAGCAACAAACAAGGCAAGGAGCACAGTGAAAAGAATGGCGTGGGTAGAGTATTTCCAGAGTGGTGCACGAAGCATAAGAGAGATATCCTCTGGTGATATTGTTATCACGGAGAGAAATCCAAAGCATTTCGATATTAAGTTGACTAACCTATAATAGTAAGTAAGTACTGTTCAGAAAGGAAGATAATTCAATTCGAAGGAAAATCCAACACTACAATGGAAAAGAGAAAAACAATTTTCTCTCTGTTTCAATGCACACCTTCGAGAAGCGAAAACTTTGCGATTGTGCAAGAAGGTGACTTTATGCAAAGAGCCAGCAGTAGACGCAGGGCACATGAAAGAGATAAAGAAATACTACCAAGGAATTGTCAATATGTACAGAATCAAGTGAAACTACAAAGAACGCGATTATTTATCACTTACTTGAAGACAAAAACTCTTTCAGTCTCTTCTCGCTTCATCGTCCAATAGAAATTCTTAGATCTCGTAATCAAATGCTATCCCCCCTTCCTTTAGCTGCTCACTTACACATCTCGCACTGTTCACGGAGACGTGCTGGAATTTAGCTATTCACTCTATAGAGTGACAACCTTCACGACCATTAGTTGTACCTTCGTTTGAAAACAGTATATCCGACAGAAACAAATGCTTCTTTGTCACTTATCCGCCTACTTACTTAGAGTACGTTTTAAATTGTAATGAAATTAAATGAATAAAATATCCATTTGGAAATTTCTTCTATTTTCAACGCTTTTATACGCAGCTGTAGTATTACGCAGTTAAATAAGAGGGCATAATGCAGAATCCCACCTGTATGACAACTTTTTCCTCAATGCAATACACAATACACAGTCAGCATTTCTGAATGTGTACTCAACTTTTGTGCACTATCGACTACTATAGGATTAATAAGTTGAAATAGTTTCCGAAAGTCAAATAGGGGACGAAGGACAGACGAACACAAATAAATACATTTGGAGCACTCATTGTTAGTTTGTTAGGCACTTACATACATTTACCATTTACTGAGCCCCAACGTATTTTGTATTGTCATTCACGGTAACCTTATGATTGGATAAAGTTGTAGAAGAGAAAGAAATTCTGACAAATAAAATAGAATGGCTGTGATCGGTACAATGGGAAAACACACGCTCGTGTCTCAGCAATAAACACACACACAGTGCATGGAGGTAATGTCAACAGTTCAATTCAACTCACACTATTTGTACAGCACAAGTCATACACTTAATCAGTAGTGGTAAGTAGGAGATGGAACACTAAAAGCAATTCACTGACTTACAATGTGGAGGTCTCAAAGCTTACAATAAGTAAGTGGTTTTCTGAAGGACAACGCAGAAGATTCAGTAAATTCCGTCACATTTTTTTCCCTATTACAAACTTCACTCAATTCTATTACAGCCTCACTTAAGCCTACACTCACTTTCATGTATCCATTCACATTGGGAAATTATTACAATAGTCTATAACTATTCAATCAATTCATCAATATTACCTTACTACTGTTCCCATCTCCATTCCATTGCTAACTTTTAATCATAATTGTTCTTGAATAGATGACGAAGGGCATGCTATGTAAAGACACATTGTATATGCATCCTTGTAACGTGGAAAATAAACCAATCGTAAAAATGAAGACATCAGGCCAAAGTATTTGGTGAGAGCTTTTTAATGTGTGTATCCTCTATTGGAAGATTAAAATAGCATCTATTCATAGCTACGTCAATGCTGAACATGAATACATTAATCCGTGATCAGTGATCACTCACCATCGTCGAATCTACATCTTGTTGCACTTTCAAGCAATGTAAATACTTGGAGCCCCCTTCTCCTCAATTGAATTGAATGTTAGAGAAGAGGTTCTACTTGTTCACTCACAGTCACTCAAGCAAACAAGCAAGCAGAGATCCAAAGACTGGAGAAGAGTAACGAATCCTTTCAACGGATAAATTACCAGGCAAATTGCTTAGAATTATTTTATCTTCACTAACTGACATACATATGAAACAGAAATAATCTATTGAAACTCAAAACTCATATGCAGGTTAAGTAGGGGCAGGGGGATGAGAAGAGGTATGAAAATTATTCTTTCAAGCTCCACTAGAGTATTATGGATTTCACTCACTCGCACCCAACGTTGAAAAGACTCGTTTATTATTGATTTCGACCAACATTCATTTAATGTATATGTAGCATCGCTTCGCTGCTGCACCCATGAGTCCTTACTCGAATAATGCAGCACAAATAAGGAATCAATGAATGGTGATTTACATCTGTGGTTGGAAGGCTTTCGTCAATGCAAAAGAATACTCACATGTTTATTTTATGAAGTATCTATATAAATGAGCATCTTGAACCACCGGATAGAATTAATGATTAAACTAACAAAAATTCATTATGGCAGAGCAAGCAAATGGTTCATTGAACTCCTTTCAGACCTCCATCCTCCTATCAATACCAAATTCCATCCTTTGCAATAACTTCGTGTATCGATGGGTTATGGGAAAGTATGTACATACACAATAGGTAATACATATAATGATTCAGACAGCAATGATACAGAACATTTACAAATATTTAGTGATAGTCAGTCTTTTATGAATTATTTGCTTTGAATTTGTATAGATGAACTGTAAATATTGTGTACATTAAGTGAATATAGGAGATTCGTGTAAATATCATTTGGTAAGATTGTGTGAGTAATAGGTGGAAGTGTGGCTATTGGAAGAGAGACGACGTAGATGCTGGTGGTGGTGGTTGATGGTGAAGTGTTTAGTGGAGAGGGAAGAAGGGAAGGAAGACTTGGTTCGGTTACCACTTATATCAATTGAGAAAGGCCACACAATAGATTCTTTCGGAGCCAGACGCGCTACACAGCATCTCCCACAGATTGGATATTTTACTCAAGTGGAAATGTAATTTCTTGCCTTCATTTCCTTTTGCAGAGAGACTTTTCCTAAAAAGCGCTCCCAGAGTTCCCGTACATCCATCCTTTGGTTCGTTGCATAGTTGGGATACATGAACTACAAATATCTGTAAGTTGACATACTAAAAGGAAAGAAAGACGTCGTCAAGTCAAATCAATCGAGTCGACTTAAAGCAAAGGAAAAGGATAGACTAGTGTGATTCAATATTATTTGGATGTATAAATAGTGGCGTCTCTGTGTCTGCAACTGGCGTTTACATATCCTGTCTAATCATTAGACTCACAAAAGGATTCAAAGGAAAGCTGCAAATACAACGAAACACCAGCCAACCAATGACTACACTTTTCTCCTTTTCTCATCTTTATCTTAACTGGAGAAAAATCTGAAGAAAAATCTGCTCTTTGCATCTCGTCTGCAGTTTCGTGTCTCCATCTGCCCCAGCCTACAAACACACACACATACACATATCCTCAGTCCTCCATATGCTGAAATAGTGCATAGGTCTGCGAGATGATGAAGAAGAAAGGATACCTACAAGTACAGTTATGACAGACGACGAATGTACAATGAGGAATTCTGCGCTGACAATGAATGAGTCGGAGGCCTGGATTGAAATAGAAAAGAAAATGAAATCTACTAACTGGAACACCGTGCAAAGAACGTAAAAAGGAACGGAATGCAAAAAGAGTACGGGAATTTCCTTGTCTTTCTCCGTGATAGATGTTTGAGCGAGTGAACGAGTGAGCGAGTGAGTGGAGGACAGGGGAATATTATATAGACTGAAGATATGGCCTGAAATCAGTTGTTAAGGATGTACAAACATTTCCGATATGATATGATGTTAGCTTGTTGAATTGAATTCAAGAGAATTGACTGAGTGACTACTGTGAGTGAGTGAATTGAGTCGTTGTGTTGTTCCTTCACACGAACTTCTTCTACTTCAATTCCTTTCTCTTCAACACTTTCTCATCGCTTTTCAATCGAGAAAAGAAGAACACGGAGCAGCAGCATCCAGCTATCAGACAACCAGAGAGATCTTTCCTATTTCCTCCTCTCCGATCCACACTTATCTCTCATTTATTCTTTCCATTACGTACACTTTGATTTTATTATATCTCACTGATCAAAATTCCAACAATTTCCATCAACGCCACAATCTGGCCACCGAACCGCAAATAACTCATTTTGACTTTTTAATAACTTTCTTCCAACAGCTCCTCCGCTCTCATCACAACTTTTACAGCTCCACATATACTACAGCAGATACTATATATGTACATACATATATGTAACAGCCACCAGATCCTATGCCTACATTAGTAATGTGAAAGCTAGACATATATCTCTCTACCTTACATACAGTACGTAGGCATTGGTATTGTAAGTACGAAAGTGTGTATCTATATAATAAGTTGCCTTCTTTTTATTTCATGATGCTTGATACCTCCACTCACATTTCAATGCATTACTCCAAGTTAATTTACTTTCTTTTAAAGAATGTTACTGAGCTTCATGCTTTGGCTTCTACTCCTATTACCCTTTCCACTGATAAACCACGGATTGTATACATCCCCAATACTACACAATTACTCACAAGGAATTGTTTTATTAGAGTATTTAATCTACATTGAATTTTTTAGGATTCTTGGAACAGAGACGAGTCAATGCCTAATTAATACTTGTGAGCCTCTGAAGGCCACAACAAAAGTTTGTAAAAAGAAGCCAATTTTGCTACATGTGAATTTAATTGCGTCAATTCATTTGAATACCAAAGTACACTGAAATAGTGAAAGGAGCGGGTGAAATTTATCTGATGAAACAATATTATAGAGTGAAGCAGACGAGATAAACAATGTAGTGTGGAGAAGGCACACACACCTACTCTCATTGGATGGGGAGTAAAATTGTCTCATAACTGTTTCATTCATTTGACGTGGACGAGTGGAATTGACACCAATTTGTTACACTGATCAATTTCCTTGGGACTGAAAGCAGGGGTTGAGCCGAATTGAATTAATTAACTATTGTGTTTGCCTTTCACTATCCACGAACCGAATTTCGTCTCTGGTATTGAATAGCCAGAGTTGATTTGTGAGACTGTTTTGATATCAACCATAAAAATACACAAAGATTGGGTGAAAGAGCACAGAGTGGAACTGGTGGCATAGTAATATCTGGCTGCAGTCACTGCCAACATCGCAGGGATTAAAAATAAAGTGAATGCAAACTTACTGGGACTAGGTGAGTCACGGCTGTTATCGATTGTTGAAGGGTTAAATTGAGATTCGGAGCCTGGAATGCTTCCACCGCGGTTACCTGCACAAGCACCCGGCAGACCGGCCATAGCTGTCAGAGCTTGCAGGCCATGCGGCATGTTGAAAAGTGGCTGAGTCTGTTGTTGTTGTTGCACAACTGCAGTTGCTCTAGAATTTGGAGACAAAGACCCGGGTAGCCCGTGACCTCCGCTGGCGGGACTGTAGAGCAGCCCGAGGTCACGGGCCTCGTTTTCTTCCTGGGCCTGGCTTCTACGTAATGCGACCTGTCAAAGGGCACAGGCAGAAAGGTCAAAGGTCATTCGGCCTAGTTCCCGGGCGCTGGCCGGGTTGTGGGCCCTCGTCAGGCTAGGGCAAGGGAAAGGGAAGCGGGGATAGAGTTTAGGCCGACTAAGAGAACCCGGGGTAAGGCGAGTTGTGCCAGACAGCCAGGGAAATGCAAATTTGCTTTTGCTTTACATAGCTGACTCACCTGTGCAGCCATAACGCGTTGCCTCTCAGCGATGAGCGTGCATTTGGCACATACACAGTCTCTCCACCGACAATATCTCTTGTGCCCTTTCAGGGCTGAAACGACTCCGTGGTTTCTACAGCGGGCACATTTCGGTGTTCGCTGATAGCGCTCAGCTGCTCTTAAGAAAAAGGCGGGTGGCAGTGCTCCGAGGACCTGTTGAGTTGTCACCAAATAAATTAAAGGAAAGCCCTTTTGCACAACTCAACCTTAGTAGCACAACATCAGGCTCACACAAGTAACCGGAAAACCGGTAGCAAGTTTACGAAAATTTCATATTCAGAAAATGAATTAAAAACACGGGGAAAATACATTGCAAATGCCGATTGTAATTGAAGGCTACGACTACAGTAAGGACCAGAGATGGTGTAACTTGGCATTACTGTATCTTCGTTACACAAGAAGTTACAAGTCTCAAAATGAGGAAGAGAAAGCCTTCCAGATGCTAACAAAGCTCACCTAGCCGAAATGAGTGTTGCAAATTGAGAGAACAAGTAATCACATTACTGTTGAAAAACATGTTGTGCTTAATGCATTAAGTTAAAATGTGCAAATTTTTTATTTTTAGTCAAAATTCCACATAGATTTTGTTTTCGCAAATCTGACAGTAAACAAGAAAATTAGCACAATTTGAGTGCTGCTCGAAGAATGCCCGAAAACAATTTGAGGCAGAACTTTCACATGGAACCTCTGTAACACTTACCGGGTGTTGAGCCATCAGTGACAAAGCGTCTCTACCGCTGACGTCAACACCGTTCGATCTACTCATAGGAGTCCTCCACTGCCCTGCTTTGATTTCTCTTCCAATATCACAATCTTTCAACTCAAATTCACACTTGACCTCCAATTTCTTTCAAAATGAGCAGAGATTAGCAGCAACTGGAAATCGTTTGTCTTTTGCACCGCTCTGGTTTATGCTGCGAAATTTTACCTTCACTGTCAAGTGGACAGAAGAGTCTCTAAGGTTTACTGGTTATCTGTTCCAGTTGTTGCAATACTTTACGAGATTTGAGACACTGTTAAACGATGAGTCTATCAGACAAACACAAAGTAAGGAACAACCATGAGAGGTGTTGTTTAGAGAAGTCATATGTGACCGACGAGTGAAGATGAGATGTGAACACATGGATCCCGAAGAGATTCAATTTCGGTCTAGAGAGTTTACGCAAAGCTCCTGTGCAATCTGTGTTGAATCGTTGTGCAAATGAAAAGCTAATGCATGAGAAACGGTAGCGAAAGTGGAGCTGCTTCTTGTTCCCAGTGTAGTACTACTTACTAGTAGGGAAGGCAGGGTTCTGTATTTGACAGTAGCGTAGAGTTGCTCGTTGATACGATCGTATATATATGTACCATCAGTACGTAATCAGGGCTAGGTAGCAAGAAGAGTGCAGGGTTCGAGGCAGCAGCGTATCTGTAGTCAGCACAGTTCAGTACCTAATGGTATACATGGTGATGTCATGCACTTATGATGTAGTACCAAGTAGCAGTAGTAGCAGCTAGTGTTTGCTTGGCTGTTCGAGCAATTTGGGAGTAATGTAAGTAAAGACGCGATGCGATGGAAGATGAGATGAGATCTGTACAATGTTCAGTTATACAAACACGTAGTTACATAGAATCGCGGTGAGCAGAAGTGGTTGGATACAGACACGAGGGAGGCGGTGTGGTTCAGGCCTTCATGGGAGGAACTTTCTCAAAACTCATTCCAATCCTTTCTGTCTCAAAGTTTCTCTTTCTACACTCTTTTACTCTATAATACACAATATCCATACATACCTACTTCGTCCTTTTTTCAAATCTACCCAACCCAATACAAACGATATTCTTTAAGATTTCACTTTAAAAGTAAAGTAGGATGGATCAAATTAATATTCTGTTTTATGTACCACACTCGATCAAATCAACCGATTTAAGTCAAATGAAGTGACAACATTTCTTTTTTATACAGATGTGAATGATAAACCTTTTGAACAAATGATGAGATGAGACAGTTTCCACTTTTTATAGTAATTTGAAAAGATATGGGGATGAATATATAATAACAATACATAATACGTATACATATACAGGGATTAGGTGAACGATACTAGATACCATGGCCATGTAAAATGTAGCTGTATATTTCGTTCGTCTGATGTCGTCTGTATACTGCACTCATGAGATGATAACTGTGACCGTATGAAATACACAGTGGGGAATCGAGAGGATGCTGGCGTGGGTCCATTCTCCTTTGACATTTGTAGTCTGAACTCTTCAGTGTCTTTTCCACCATGAATTTCAGAACTTGCGTTTAATACAATAACTGAAACTGCGGAGCCACACAGAGAACGTCATATCGAAACCAAATCACATACAATAGGTATGTATTCCAATTTAATGAAAGAATATGCTTACAATTCCACTCAACAAATTCTGCTTTCCTTTTCCTTAGAAAAAAATTGTATACAATAAAGTTAATTAATATACCTTGCACCGAATTGGTTCAACGAACAGTTAAAGCACACCTTTAACTTACAAAGTTTTAGTGTCATAAGTTTTAAATACAGATTGAATTCTTTTGTAGCACATGGTTAAGGTAGTCGCATTCCAAAATTCCACTTTTTTACCTACAATCCAATCATAAGTTGATCAAACCCTGTGATTAGTAAATGTGATGGGATTAGGGAACATACATTAATGACGTCATCAAAAAAAGGCGATTTTTCGACCCCCTCCCCCCCTCTAATCATCATCATCATACCCCTTTAACATGGGCACGTGGTCTGCA
>JABASC010001548.1:0-22554 GCA_019776185.1 Plutomurus gul | reverse complement strand
CTAATATATTTACATGTATAAACAAATAAAGCTTTTCGCAAACCTCTTAATAAAAAATCACATACGTTTTAACAGATAATTTTAGTGTAATAAATACATATCCCCTTCCACCAAAACAAAATTATCCCATCATCATAAGAAGAATACAAAATTTAACAAGAATTATTAAAGCTTCATTTCCCCGATTTACTATGTAGATGTATACACATAGTAGTATACTACCATAGAAAATCTCAAAATACTTTATCTACTGACAGCAAACATCACGACTGGGTATTTATCAGCAAAAGACTTGAAAGTCAAATGCACGATGGTCATACGCTGTCAACCGGATCAGCTTAGAAATCATGATGAGAATGGGAGAGGAATTCTTATTTATACTCCCTTTGAGAAAACGAATCAGGAAGACAAACGAGATAGTATTCGAGAGTAAAATGGAAAGAAAATGGATGGGTGGGGGGACTATGCTTTTGAAAGTGGTGTACAGTACATACAAAGAGGAAAGTGCCTATACACATTTAATACTTACAGTAAATATCCTACTTACTGCTATTTGTACAACTACCTACCTACCTACCTACTTGTAAAAGTTTTCCAGCTAGCTTGTGAAGAATATTTGTACTGGCTACGATGAAAGTGTGTGCTGAATGACTCTCCTGCTGCAGTGTGAATAGCAGTAGTTGGTGACTTGGAGGAAAATTGGAGAAAGGAGTGAAGCCATCCAATTACGTCGTACATGGGAACTCAATAATGGCATTAGGAAATGTTAATCTGTTGCGGTGCCGTCTTTCTCTGCTCTCTTGTGGGAAATTGCATTGCGCGCAGTAGTGGTCTTCGCAGTAGTCGTCGTCGTCGTATGAATGAATGAACTGTATCGAATTCAATCACCATACTACATAATTACAAGTGTAAATTAACGAGAAAAGTCGGCGAAAGAGAGGTACTCGTCGAGATGCCTACAGCAAATTAGGGCATCACTTCTCCTTCATTTTGTGACATTGAAAATAGTGAGAAATCTCTTTCGCCAACTTATTCAATGTTGTGTCTGCTCAAGCTCAAGTTTATTTCCTTCTCTGAAATCTCATGCATATTAACAATTTAAAGAGTTTGCTGGCGTCAGAAATGAAGAAAGGAAGTTTAGTCTATTCATAAAAATTGATTTTGAATTACGACTGCAGCATTAAATCTAGCGGGTACACAGACTGAGATACAGATTTGTGCAGCTGCACATTAGTACACTACATGCATATATTTCCATGATGATTACACTTCTTGTACAATATTCTGTTGGGTTTATAGATACATTTATACTGAAGCGAGTTAACAGCAGGAGTTAGTACACTTCTCATAAGTACAAAGGCTTCTGAGTAGAATATCTCGAGTAAAGCTTCTTGGGGAAGTTTTGAGGATATTTCTGTACTTTACTACTCTTATAGATGTCTTAAATATTGTTATCGATAATAGTACATAGTATAATGTATCGATAAATGTTCACTAATAAATTACCTCAAATTTGCATGTAGTTTAATACTAGATGCAAATCACCTGCACAAAATATAAATATTACGTTAGAATTCACTGTGAATCCCAATGCTCATCGTCTTATATGTTATACTACACGTAGAGTTGCTAAACACAGTAATTGGATGACGCTTATGAGTCTGTAGGATTTGGGCGAAAGTTTGTCACGAGAGATTTTCCCTTCTCTTAAGTTAATTTCCTCCATACTCTCCATAATATTTACACACCTTCTCTACACTGGATATAGTAATACATATATACTTACCTTCACATTATATAGTACATGACTACCGTAGAGATACTTTAAGTAATAGAATTATGTAAAGAGGAGTAAAGAATTCTAAATAGAAACCGATTCTTCTAAAATGCCGCTTAAAATTACAACTATAACTACTTTTATTTACCTACTACTTTCACTAAAAAACGAAGCTTGCTGACTTGCATATCAACGAGCTATCAATTTTTTGCTTTTCATCTTTACTGTTCTATTCAATTTACACTTTCACGCGTGTGTGAACTGTAAACACTTTATTACATTGTCAACCCGGAGCTTACGAACTTTTTCGAATGTACAACTAAACGAAGGATATAAATTTAATTTGTATAGTAGCATATAGGTGAGAGCAATAAATATGAACCTTCACCGAAATCAACCCGAAAACATGATAATATTCTAGAAAATACATTAATACCCAACCAACCCAATCTACCCCGCCCGACACACTTCAACCTGCCCCACCAAAAACCAATTACGACTAATATATACTTACTACACAAAAAAGAAATCATTAATATTGTAATTAATTTCTTGCCACCTGTTTCAGGTACAGCGTGACTCTATTTTTCTGCTTCGGGCAAAAATAAGTTTTTAAAGTTGTAAAATTTCCCTGTCTTTAAAAAAATTTGCTATAAAAACAGGCAAATTTTAAAACAAAATGAGTTCACTTTGAATAGCTGGTATTTAAGCTAAATTTGGCCAATGAGTGCCTTCTTCTGCCAAAAAAGTCTTCAAATCTCTTTAATCACACTTTGTAAATCAGGCAATTCATTATAACTGAAATAATACGATCTTTTCAATGAAAATTTTCAACTTTCAGTCGTAATACTTTTAATTCAATTTTTATCAATTAATTTATATTTCATTAATAAATTACGTAAATTCAAATATCAAATTTGATAGGAGTATATCCTATCAAATGTCTTATTGGAAAAAATTACTTTAAAAGTTGTGGTCGTCGGTTGGGTACATCACGAATGCAATAATATTATTAAAATTGAACTGTTTTTGATGAAGATTCTTTTGGAAGGATTCAGGTATGTATTGTAGGATTTGTCGGGCAAATTAACTAATTAAGGTTCACTAAATGTCAGAATGATGGTTAAATAAATACACTACTGTTAGGAATTACACGTAGTGGTATTGAACTGGTGTTTTCTGTTCTCTTCCTGTCTACATATCAGCAAGCATAAATACGTTATAGTAGATATCCATTATCCATGCTTACATCAACAACCTACAAGACCTTCACATACTAAAATACAACAACGTGTGTATTTACACAGATGTACATAGTTAATTAAGCATTATCCTCACTCGAATCGCAACGAACATCAAATTACACATGCTACATACAACAGAAATTTCTTACTCTGAATTGTTAATAATTTATCTGTAAATCCTTATGCTCAGCCAGTCTTGTGCCTCCTTTGTACTTTCACCTCATATATAATTGTATCTGCTGTATCTTGCATTTATAGCAATACAATATGCATTTATAGTAGACACCCTTTCTCACTACTACATACATATATGCATTTTTGATAAGATCGATGTATATGTCTCTCCCTCCCTATTCACCTGTCCACACCGCAGAGATAAGTAGCTATTTCGTAGCCCATGTAATTAAATATACAGACATTATTGAGGGATTGGTAGTGTATTTAATAATGCAAATCAGTCTTTCAGAAAATATTTCAATACTCCCTATAGATATTTTAGTAAAGACTTTTCTGGTCACTTCTAATGATGGTAATCTAATCAGCACTTTGTGTACACATCCAATTTGTAAGGTGGAGAAACGAGCTCTCTGAGAGTGCAAAAATACAAATTGCATTCAGCATTGCACAAGACTGTAACCTTCACCCCACAATTTGGATGTGTCATTCACACAGATGCTGTTGGACTCGACCACTACTGTAAGAGTAGTCGAAAGTAAATGCTTTCCTTGTATTTTTGAACTGTTAATTACACAGTGCATAATTACTATAATATGAGTTGGATGTTGGATCCAATAAACTTTCTCGAGTCGTCTCCGAAAGGTAATTAAAATATAATAAACGTGCTATATGTTCCTTCTTACTTGCTATGTCTATCTTCTACATACTTAAATTTGTATTTCTGTAGAAAGGGGAAAATCTTTCGTGACAAACCGACGCAAACCATTTCATTAAAGCATCATCCACTCTCACGAGTTGCTAATGTTTCTCCTCCTAATATACCCTACGTAGGAAAGAACCAGAAGTGTAGTTCTCGTCACAGTTCTAATATTAATGAAGGCAATTCCATGCCACTACTTTTTAGTGAAGTAGTTTGTAATGTAACTAACTACTATTTCTACATATTTTCAAGTTGCTACTACGAAAGATTATCTAGTCAATAGTACTCTACAATATTCAGCCACTACCAACAGCACTCCATTAGATTCTCTATGTAGTATTTATAGATTATATTTACTTGTAATTTTACACACACTGCTGCTCTCTTTGTCAATGCCTTTAGTTGTCCGACCAATACATAATCCGTGAAAGCAATTTATAATCGCACGGTACCAGTACTTAAGTAGACAGTTAATAATTCCAACGCATAACAGATTCTCACAGTAGTAGTACATTACAAGCAAACGCACAACATGAGCAAGAATCATACTCTTTCGTATGAAAGTATGTATAGAGTAGTAAGCATGGCGTCATGTAATATGGGCCTGCACTCAACCGTCGTGTTACTACTGAGTCAACACACACAATAAATATTATTTCCCGATGTCTCAAGTCTATACATGTAAATATTATGCAATATAATCGTGTATCCGTAGCATTCTATCCAATCCTTTCCATTTCTGAATCACTAAGTGCATCGAGTTTCAATACACCCAACCAGACAATCAATTAATCAATCAGACTTACCAGTTCCATCATATCAGGACCATTTCATAATATACAACTAGAATATATTCGTAGTACATGTCGTGTGTACATGTATGTATATTTGTGTGTATACTACACAGATTAAGATAAACATCTCTTCTCCATTATAATATACTATTCTGGACCTGGAACAAGAATGGATTGCTAGCTATCTGTATGTGTTAATTATATTTTGCTGCTGCTGATGCTGAAGTACATAAATTCCTTTTTATTCGGCAAAGAGAAACATCAAAACTGCCTGCTGATCAAGACATAGACAACTATAATAAATGCTAAACTCATATTCTAACGTATCTCATTACGAATCAAATGCAAACCGAAGTCAAATCCGCACAAACCAACGAAAACCAGAATCTTCATTATCTACATAATAAAAGAGGATATGGTATAATGTGATACAGTTTAACCGGCTGTCACTTCATCTAGTACATTCGATAAGATGACCCCGTCGTACAGCCTCAACTTGTTTTCTAACAACTTAATATAAGCAGTCGTCGTTCAACGATTTTGCACATTTTCCTTTACAACAAATGGAAGGAACTGTTGAATAAAACAAGGATGGATTTCAACAGAGAGGTCAACTAGGCAATAGTTTACCTTCTTCTCTCTCTTGCATCACATTAAACTGTGCGTGGACATCAAACACAATATCAATTATGCAATACTCCTCAACACATCCTCATCGCATACAATACACGTTCCCTAAAAACCGGATATTACCAGTTACGACCTCTTTAATCCGGACTCGCTCACTCTACGATATATTATGCTGCTGTATCCTCACATCGAACTCCGATTGAAAGTGGGATGGATGGAACGAGTCAGGACGAGCATCGTGCCGAGTGCACGCAGTGTGTACGCCAAAAATTTTTGCTATGTATGTTCTCACCGAGTTCAAAAACCTGCACAAGCTTTAAGCACAGGGACACTCACCTACTTCAATGTTTAACAACACAACAACAGGGCACAGCGAGAGACGGAAGAAGAAGAGTTGTTGTAATAGGAGCCAACTATTACTCCAGTCACAGAGTAAAGCATTAGTACAAAGAATTTGCATGGAGTAGTAGCAGAGACATTTTAAAAATCACATACTAACTCAAAAGTAAACCTCGTTATGCATTTACTATTTATTCTTGTCTCTTCCTCTGTCTCTCTGACTGATTCACTTTTACTTTTTAATCTGCTCTTCGATGAAATGCAAGGACACAGTAGACAACGAAATCCTATATTCTTCTTCTTTGTTGGCAACGGTTTCTTGGCGGAACTTTGACTTCGGTTCGTCTAGCGTAATATCTGTGTTTACTTTCTGACGGATAACTGAGAAGACTCTGAGTAGAAAAAATTTATTATGGCAGTTGTGCCGTTAACAAGTACCTAGTATTGCTTTTGCTTGCATTAGTAGTACGATAAGGACAACACGAAACATTTTACTTCCCTATGTGCAGTACATTTACTATTTTATTACCATTCTTCTAATCTTACAAATTTTCCTTGCAATGCAAACAAGAATCCAAGAATTATTTGTAAAAGCGCGATCGAAAATCGAACGGTGACTACTGCAGCATGCACTATAGTATTAAGTAATAGGAGAGACAAGTCAGATTGACAGTAAGCTTCATCACGTAAGCACGTCCATGCAATAAGTATGAGAAGATAACAAGTACTGAATTTATTTGCAGAACACACTTAACGGTAAGTTAGATAAGAATATTTTACAATCTATATACCATGTGTGTCGAAGAATTGATATTTGTAGTATTTTAGAATAATTTCGATGGTTGATCTATATATCGAATCCTACACTCGTCGGCTCAATGCACATCATACATAATAGTAGAAGTAGCCTATTCATAATAATGCCTATGGTTGGGAAGTTTACTTTAATGGCTTTATTACATTCAACATTTACATGAGTACTAGATTACACAAAAACAATGGAGACACATATATTTGAACAATACAGTGCTCCTCCTTTGTTTCCTTATTGTAGTTCCTGTATTTTGCTCTTTGGAAGTGTCTTTTGAGAGATGCACACTCACTTGAGAGTAAGTACACTCGACAATCTTCCCTTACCTAAGGAATAGTAGTAATTAATTTTTATATAGATAATTATAGTATGCACTCCTAAAGAGGTATTATAGTATATTTATAAATGTCGGTTATGTATACAGTCACAAGGGCAACACGAATCCACCTAATTGTAAACTGTAGGCACATCTGCGAACCTACTTTGTTATACTAAAAAATACATTGTAGTATTCACTACAATTATTGTATGCTGTATGAATAGAATATTACATAGATTATTTATCCGTTATAGCAATTGTAACTCGATACTCCCTTAGTCTTACTACAAATTGTTCTGCTGTCAACATGATTTCAGGTTCTCACACTTCCAGCATTACATACAAGAGAAAAAAATGGATCCAAAAGGCTGAATCGACGTCGGCAGGTAATGTTTATGTTAAATATTTATACACGACACGGCAATACACTTGCAATAGTAATTATTATTCTCGTATTTCTTCATTTGTAATACATAATTACTCCAGTATTTAATATATATTATTTATGTATATATAATAGGTAGGTGTTTGTATGCAATAAATGTACTATTTTACCAAGTGATAGAGATACGTAAATGGGTACTGTGACACGAGTACCCCGAACCTTAACTCCTAAGTATAGTAGTACCTAATAATAATAATGTGTAAGTATTATGTCGTGTGACCCAGTAAAGTCCACACTTTTCGAATAGTAACAATCATCAATGACTACTTCTATTTTATGCTCTGTGGTGAGGCTACAATTGGCCAAGGTCAGACCGAACCGGCCTTTGTACTTGACTCAGTAAATATGTAATGTACGTACGATAGTTGTAGTAGTTTACTTTGTGTTTGTAAAATGTACTTGGTTTGTTTGCTTACAAAGTTTCCTCGCTCATTCACTCAATCACGATCAACTAACGAGAGTACAAATAAAATACCGAATTCCATGAAGTCCACAGCAACAACCAAACTTACACAGCTAATTCCATACAGCTTATAGCTATGGCGTATCCTGTAACACCCTTTTCATCGCTACGGCCAAGTTTACTACTACTGACAATGAGAGATAAGACATCTACTAGTACTAGTATTACATACTACTAATACTAAATGCTATAAATATATACTAAATCCATAAGAAGTTGTCTTAAATTAGTAAATGCAACATTTGGCATTCATGAATCCAAAAAAGCTGTCTGCCTATCCTGCTACAATTTTTCACCTTCCGGTAGGATATACCTATTCCCTACTATATATGTACTTAATAAACTTGAAAGCTATCTCTCTTCTAACAACAACATGTGAACAAGATTCACTCGAGTTCAAAAAACCACGAAATCAAAATACATCTTGGATGATATAACGTAACTGACGTAACAAACAAGACAAATCATTCAATTCTGTAGTCAAAGCAAAAATTACACCCATGAAATGATGAATATCGAATATAAACGGGACAGCTAACTCTATTGATTATATAAATTGACTACGACAGCCGGGAAAGTTAAATCAAGGTTGGGGCTTACATACGTGTAACCAACCAACCAACTGCAACTCAATAAAACCGTTACAAAAAGTTTTGCTTCAGATACCACCGGGAATTCGTTTATAGTGCCATTCTGAACTACTACTATCAAGATTCTACGTCTACCACCTACTCCACTTCACTCAACGATTGTATACTTACAAGTCATCGGAAAACTTTCTCCGCCAGCCAATCCAATTCACTACTACATGTTCAAGATTGACAATAAGGTTTTGAATTTTGAGCAATAAATTACAAGCCTTTAACACTTTCTACAAAATCAATGTGTTCCGTATGTATCGCATGCCATTTGTCTGTGAAATATTTACTATTACTGTATTACCAAATGAAATGTTATTAGGACCTTTGGAATTCTTTAAATTTCAGCTTCATTAATGTATCTAGTTATTACTAAAATTGGTTAGGGAATTAATTCAATAGAGACTGACCTGAAGAGTTAAGTCACGAGTTACTTCTTGTTGTACAATCATTACTAGGATTTACCCAATAGGACATGGAGCAACTATTCTACATTTTTGCAACATTTTATTTAACCCTATAATAATTTCCGTCCTTGATTTAATCTTGTCCTCATTATTCTTATCGTGTCACCGTCATCTCGGTCCTTACACAGTTATGTACTATATGCATTATAATATTTTGTATTTTATACATTATATTTCCTCCACTACTCAATACGACCCAACCAACCCCTGTACCTACGCACAATGGACAAATAGACTTTCATTGCAGTATATAAATCAAAGTCAAGATGCAAGTTTCCCTGGAATTGATTTCTCCCAGTGGATATATGTAGCAAGTACTATGTAGTTAGTTCGTTAGCACTCTATTTGTATTATTGAAAATTCTTTTGTTAGCTCCATTAGTACATTACTCACTAGCCGAGTAAGTTCCGATTTCTCACTTCATGTTACATTGTACATTTGTATGTATGAATGTAAGAATTCAGTATTATAGCAAATTTACAAATGGGTGCTCTTCATGATTGACTTGTATGAAATTGCATCGTTTTTCTTATTATCCGTTTATCATATCAACCAACCAACCACGACAAGAGGAGTTTCTCACTCAATAGTTATTTTAAACCTTTGTACATCTTATCATCATTATTATTCTATGAATTTGTAGCAACATTATAGTTCATATTATTATAATAATAATTACGAGGGTTATTAGATATTACTACATACATTCAAAATCATAATGTCTCAAATATTTAGTCATATTTCTATAGAATAGTAGAATTTCCTTCAAAATTCGAGAAAAATTTATATTTAGTGTTTTGTAAAACCAGTTCTACTACTTGGTACTACACAGTAATTTAATAGTACTACTTATATGCACATAATATTAACAATCAAAATTCGTAATTTACTTTTAACTATACTTTAACTAATAATAAGTTTAGTGTAGTCGGTCCATCTTGTGGTCATGCTTCTAATAGAAAATCCAATTTTCTACTGTCATCGTGTCACAGTAAATAAAAATTTTGAATGACCAAGAAAATCACCATACTTTTTCTACACCTACAACAATTTACATAGACTTTCTAATTAGAGTGATGCTTGTATTATTATTATGTACTACATTATTAATATTCGCTCCACGAAGCCTTGATTTGTTTGTTTGGTTACTGCACTCCCTTAATAAATGTCATCAATGGTATATGAAAGCCTTGGTAGAACTTTAAAACTATTTCATACTTTGATTTGAGGAAACGTACTCGTAGCAGTAGTGCAGTAGAACTGACAATGAGAGAAAGAAGAGAGTTCTGCTTCGCGTTTGTTGGGTTTGTATGAGACAAATACATAAAGGATACTTTCAATTCAAATGAGTTAGCCATAAACATGCTTCACAATCAAAATGACTTTCATTCTCGTTAGCCTTATAGCACTCACACAAAATGGGCTCACTACTGCGCACACAAACTACTAGTAATGGCTTCTCGGAGGATAAACATGGAAAATTGTCTCAATTTCCTTGACCAGATGATAATCCCGAATACCACAATGAGGACAATCAAAATGATTACCGTAGTCGGAAAAGTACAGCTGACGATCACCCGGATGCACCACAATGTTATTGCAAGTTTTGCACTAAAAGGAAACAAAAGAAAATCAAAATTAAATATTTCATTGTTCAATCTCGGTTTTCTCACAACATGAATACATCAATTTACGACCATGTACTGTACTCTGGTTATGACAAATGTTGCGCAACTAAATTCTATAATTAGCGACAACAGCGTGTGACAACTTCCAATCCTCTTGGTACACACTAGTAGTATAGTACTTACAAGTAGCCACGAAACAACTAACTACTATTGTTATATTTATAATTTTCCTTACATAATAACAACACAATGAACTTTTCAACGGAGACTAATCTGACGAAACATTTTTGGAGCACTCGACTCCAATATACTACGTATGCTTAAATCAATTGTAAGGAGAGTGCGCCCTCGTGAATTCAGTCCGTATCTAATTAGTTTCAATTATAATCTAACCTTTGTCCTCATTAATACACAATAGCGTCTAATTTAATTGTTCATTTGCTAGGCCCACATTTCATTTAATAAAGGCTTCGCATAAGTACGGCTTCATCAACACTCACATTATCCATAGTTGATCCAAAAATCAAAACATAACTCCTGCAAATCATCCAGTACCGAAACATTTCTTTATAAAGAATCAATTGCATTAAATCTGAGTTGGTAATGCACTCTCAGGTAAAGTGTCTAAGCCTTGCCAACACATTTCAATCAGGACCTTAGCTGGTTTAAACTTTTAACCTAAATTTATTCGTTTTATGCAAGTGATGACTTTGTATTTCGAATAGGGTCTGAACTTTCATGCATTTTGCTTATTATTTGTTTCATATTTGACTATTAAATATTATTGTGAAACATAGTAGTTCCAAATTTGGAGTAAACCGAAAAGTTATTCCCTGTGTTCACTATGCACCTTTCTACTATGACTTCACACTGTTAAATAAAACATGTACTCATACTTTAGGAACGACTTGCCATTAGTATTATCTGCAAGTTTGACTTTGAATGCCTAAATAAGTAACGAGAAGTAGGGAGAAGTGGAGAAGATAAGACTAAGTTCCTTCCATTCAATCCGATCCTCGTAATGTACTTCTCGTGGTAGTAAACGTATTGCACTGCAATCGGCATCTGAACATACGCACAGCCAGCAGTAACGTAAGTAATGCAGCTAACCGAAACACAAGTGAATTCAACTCAACTCCTTTGCCGTACCATTTATCTTATCCTTTTCAATCCTATCCCTTTCCACTTCCCTTCTTATGCGAGAGAGTATATACTATCCCTCTCGCTTGCAGTAACTGTGAAGATACATAGCATGACGTAACAACTTACAGAAAACCCAAAAGCCAGGCAACGGAACTTGTGTCGAGTGAGGAGGAGAAGCTATTTATTTTGTTTGGTTTGCAATCTATTTTTAGCTACCAGTTACCTTTGTTTCACTTTGGACTGGACTCGAATTGAGCACACCGTTCTTTACTAACTCACTTTGCCTGACTGCATCTCCATCCATGACATTCCAAAATTATAAATTGTCTCAATTTACCTTAAAAGGATATAAAATCCATGATATATTGCAGTGTACTTCTATTTACCATACTCAAGAAATTCACAAAATGAATATTCTCCACGTTATCAGAAATTTATTTACGGCTACAGCTTTGCTTCAATAAATAATTTCAAAACATTTTCAAACAACAAAACAATACATTCCTGAAGTCGATAACCGTTAACATCAGCCTATGTCACAAAGTGTTTGTCAACAAAGAAGTATAAATGAAATGAAAAGTGTTCACATCGTGAAATTATTCGAGTAATTTATTTACATAAATTCAAACAATTTTTTGTACCCAGTCCTTTTTGTATCACAACTTCACAACAGTTTGATTCATTTAAATTCACAAGTCAGAATAAATCTAAACGAAATGCGTTTTTTCTCTAGACTCTTTTCCAATATTTTTGGACTGAATTTAAATCCCTTTCATAAACACTTCAAAATTTACATAGCAAAAGTAACTTACCAAAACACGATGTGGGCAGCAAACATTCGCAAAGATGTCGTAGTTGTAGCAAGTGCCCAGCATATAGTCGCTTCCGTCCCACTTTGAATTGCAGAATTTGCAATGCAAGACTTTGGTCCAGCCTTCAAGACATCTCATGCATACTGCATTCAAGAACAGTTTGCTCCCTTCCATCAACCTCGACTGCAAACCAAATAAATTGTTAGAACTTATTAAGACACATTTAAATTAAATTTAGTAAGTATAAGCAAATGACTAATGTATAATATAAATGATACAGGGTGGATTCAGGAGGTTGCTGCACACCATAATTTAAAAAATATTTTGTTAAATTAAAATGTAAAATAAGTATATAGCATTTCGTTGTGCACCTTTCGTTTGCATTAAAATGTTTACAAATGCAATGATACTGTTAGTTCAATTTTTCAGTAAAATCCTGTTTCAGAAAATATTTTTAGTCGCTTTTAAATGAGATTAATATGCGTGAAGTGAAGTATAGTGTACCATGCAAATGCAGCTAAAATCGTGACTTTAATCCAATCCTCATCAAGCTCACCTACCTATCTCATCAATTACTTCTTCATGATTTTCTAATTTATTTGCACGATCACTTAGTTGCATTACAGGAATTAGCGATGAAGCTCATCTAAATCTCTACCACCACAGAAACGAAACTAGCAATAAGCTATAACACTCACTACTATAAATGGCACGGAAATAAGCCGGCCGGTGACTCTTACACACGCACAGCTTAGAAAAGATATCCAATATTGCTCATTCATAGTGTACAATGGGTAGCAGGCTAACAATATTTTAATATTAAACCACGGAAATTATAATAAATATTACTCGGAATGCCTTTTTAAAGACAATCGTTAATCAGAAAAGGTTCAAAGCATACTTTGTGCACCTCCTTTTACAAAAAAATGTTACAACCTATTCACACAAACTTGCTGTTTTCAGCAGCACGTTTTTTCCATTCGACGAAAATCAAGTTGATTAAGATTAGATTAGGCTACTACATTGCATTAAATCTGCTTGCCATTTGTTGCACATTTGACCAGAGCAGAAATGTACACAAAAATCTTCCCTGAAAAACTTTATTATGCTCGTTTAGCGCAATTCTCACATAAAAATGCTAACGTGCATTGTTAAGACTTTTAAATGATCCAATCTTAATTGCATTGTCGTGATAATTCATTGTCTACTTTTCCAAACCCAAATTCGGATTCATACACGAACGTAAAATCCTTCCTCGTGAAAACAGTACAAAAGCATATAAAAACACAATAACATCACATCACCTACTAACTACTATACCTCCGTTCACAATACAAGTCTACATTATCAACTCGAATTTCATTACTATGCATTGCCACACGAAGCATGCGACATTAAATTATAAATCAACATAAAGAGAAAGACCATGTCAAACTATAGCTATCTAACAAATGAAAATCTGCTGACATATATACCTACGATATGTATGCTTTCCCACATTAATTATTAGATATCCAATGAAACATCATCCCTCCCCATCTCGATTGCATGTCCACTATCTTGGAAAGAAATTATACGAATGCTATTACTACTATTGGGCATCACCTACATTTACCATATCAAAAATAATAACGCTACATGCACATTAATACAGCAATTCTATGCCTTACAATTACCTGCAGTGAATACAACACTTATTATTGTTATTACAACATTAAAGTATAAGCATACAGAAGCAATAAGACTGCAGCAACAGTCAATCATTTTCCTAGAACAAAATGCAATAAAAAACTTTAATTTAGTCTCCATTAGATAATACCTTAAGCTCAGCAGCAAGTGGTGGTGGTTTCCCATGTTGGAAGTTATCCAACACCCAGCACTCACTCTTTCATAATAATGGTACGCTGATTAAGCTACTACTATACTCAAATCAAGTTCAAATTGACTGTGTACGTGCCTTCATTTAAAAAACAAAGGAGCTTACACAAAAAAATGCAAAAAAGCGGTCATAAAATCCTCTAGGCATCTGCCGGCAATAATAAAATCTCGCCTGCATTCATAACGTCAAATCAAACTGGAAAAATGAAGAAACTAATATGCAATTTTACGAATATAAAATACAATACGGTAGTTTAAGTTTGTTAGTTAAGCTCAACCAATTTTATTTTGTTTATTATACAACCGCTACTGCTAATTTAATTTAGAAAAGCTCGTATGATGTCAACTCTCAAAGACAGAATGACACGGTCAACATTTTCACGTATCAACTTATGTAAAGTAAACGAAAACGTCTCATTACAAAAGCTAATTAACCTGAATATCACATAAACCTTGTGCTGTTTGCCGCCAAAGTTATGTCTACAACATATATTACCAAATTAAGCAAAACACACCATATGCATTACAAAAACTGATGTAGTCAGCTAATTTACATTAAAATAAGAAAGATTGTATGAAATTATCGTTTGCCTTGAAGTAAAGTCTGTACACTCGCTGTACATTTAGACATGTGTAGTGTACTATAATCTACTGTGTATGTAAGTAAGTACAGCAAAGTACAATAACATTTGTCTCGCTGTGGCAGCTACATAAAAATAAATCATTTTTGCTCCTTCATCTGCCATTAGAAATCTAACATTGCTTGTATAGCAGTTAACAAAATGAGCTATTATATATGCCTATACATATTACAAACCGCGTCCAGAGTTAAGTAATCTCTCCTCTGTTAAATAAATAAAAGTCTTCTCAACGTAATAAAATATTCATGACACTAACAATAGAAAATACGACAAATGACCTCTTAACATTGTACATTTTGCATGATAAGGCAGAACTGGGCAGGAAAGCTACAAGATTCACATTTGGCTGTGTGAGCAACAACAAAAACACAACACATGGTTAATAGGAGTAATGTACAAAGAGTCCTTCCTGTCAGCAATCTCACATATGACATCGTGCTACGCTAACACATTTGCACTCGTCAAAAAATAAAGCTGCATGGTAACAATTCCAAGCTTCTACTCATAAAAGCAAGCCTCAACTGATACACGTACTAAATTATGCTAGCAGAATAACTTTAGGGCAAACAAATGATCCTACGAAAGGTGAAAGATATGTAATGTAATACTAAATATTTAAAAATATAATATAATCACTCACTAAACAAAATCATGCAAAGCCAACCAACTTTGTTTTTCAGCTACCCCTCATTTCATTTCAGTGAGCTCACTCACACACGTACACATGTACTAAGCTCTATAGACATAATTTATAAGTAAGATAAGCAAGTGGAAGCAATGGTAATTTAATAATATAAAAAACTATGCTGCATCATTAATGCCCGCTTCATTTTTTAACCAAAGAACGCTGCTAAGAATACTAATTGAATCTAACAGCTCATGCACTCTCACCACACATTAGAGAGTAGTCGATTAAAACCAAAGTGAGTCACGGCCAAGCCTAGCCAACCTAAACGAAATCAACTCCATGACAAAAACTCTATTCCACACTGAAATAGTAATCTACTTAAAACATGATCGTCATCCACCATGTACTTATATAGTAAATATACTTTAAGTACTATCTACCTATATACATACATACAACGATGGCTCGGTAAGTCAAATAAAAGCTAGTGCATCCATGCAGAGGGAAAGAGAAGAGTCTCAATTTTCGATTTGACAAGCTGCTAATACCAAACTCGCCGTCAACTTCTTCCTACACCTAAAACACAATGTACTACAAGAGGTATGCATATGCACATAAGTACATACAATAAACACTCAGTCCCTTATTGTAATAAAAAACAAAAACTCGAATTAAGTTAACCCCATTTTGTCACTGAGAGGAAAAACTTGCTCTTCCACTCTAAATCTGGATCCACATCCACATCCACATCATCTAATTTATAATACAAATGCCAGTAACAGAGCAACCAAACTGCCCCTATGACTATTTTCTATCCTTCTCTTCTCATCAGCACATGAAATCACAAAAAGTTTATACCTAACGAACGATCGCTCCTTCTTTAAACTCACTGACTAAAAAGTAGAAACCCCTTCAATTCAATTCACTTCGCTTAACTCGCCTTACTTGAGATTTTTTGTAATCATAATCTTGACATACATGCTCCCTCCGTGCGTAATGCATAAAAGCCAAAACAAGCGTACCCAACCTACCCACCAGCACTATGACAGTTGTTACTCTATATATGCACAAGTAGTAGAAGTAGACAAGCTCACAGCAATCATGAAAACATTGTTACAGACAGTGACTGAACATTCAACAGTATGGTAATACGTATACACTACTACTTACTACACTAGGATGATTTTAAAGCGGACGACAGTCGTTGAGTATACATAACACGTTGCCTGGTCACAAACACAGATAGCAAATAAAAGCCTTCTTTCATTTGCATCCACATCTGTATTCTATCCATCTTCCGTATTAAATATCTCAAACATTTATTATTGAAACTCTAGGAGTATACATGTCCTTCCCCAATAATAATACAATACTGCGGTCTGCTGTTGTCGAGAGAAATTTAATTCTATCTATGCTTTCCCAGAAACTTATCAGATAACATAATTTGATATTTGATATTTCGAGTCCAGAAAATGCTTCCACAATAGTTCGTTGTCCTGGTCGTACTCGAAATCAATATCTGTACAATGTACAAGCATCTAGACAAAGCAAACTAGCCTGGAACTGACTCCCACAATTTTTATACTGTAGTAGAGAAACAAATGTAGGCACAGTTATTATTAAGGTCACAATATATTGTACACGAAACGCTTTCAAATTAGAGGCAACTAAGCACACAATTCGATTTTTTAGATCATGTTATAGTCTCAGAATAAAATGTCAACTAAATTTAGTTAACTATTTTAAATAGTTCGATTAAAAAATGTTTAATTGTGTGGGCGTGGCTGACTTTAAAAAATAAGGTTTATGTACGTTTTACGTCGTTTGCGATAACACTCTACTATAGAGCTAATTTTTCTATTCCAAGTTCTTTGGCTAGAACAGGATCCAATGCAGAAAGGAAAACTATTTCTCAACCCTAACAAATCATCTTAACATTATTATTAAAAAAATTCTGTATTTGTCTGACTGGAGTGATAACATTTGAGCTCCATGGATTATACAATTGAATTATCCAAGTACGACTAAGCGTGATAGCAATTTTCGCCAACGTAATAACGTTGTGTGTAAATAAAAGTACCCATCACGAGGCAAACCGTTTTATGCTCTTCTCTTCTAAAAAGAGACAGCCTAAGTAATAATAGTAACTCTTGGTCCTCAACAACAGTAAGCTCTCCTACAACTTAAAAAAACTCATAAGCACAAACCCAACTGCCAATAAATTTTGTAACTTAATTTCACTTGTTCCTTTCCTTTCACAAAGGTAATGGTAATCAGCCCTTTTTCACACCCTGAGAGGAAGCTTCAAATCCATTCCCTCACCTTCCGCAATTAGACATGAAGGAGCGTCTGTCTGGACAGGCCTTACAGAACAAGCCTAACCCAACAATTAATGAGAGATATAGAAGGTAAAGTTGACCGTTTCGACCTGTCATCCCTTTCAAGCACTAACCCTAACCATGACAGAAACACAACACTAATAACACAAACGCTGAACGAGAGCATAGGAGCGACTCTGCACAAACATGCCTTCTATCTGATCTGCCCATCTCACTATTATTGACAATTGTTGTCAAGTCCGGTCTCTAAATTATACTCGGTGTTAATTAGTCCCTTTGTCTATTCCAATTCCATGGCAGTTTATTATACGAGTGCGGCAGCAGCGTACGTTATGTTATTATGTAAAAGTAATGCAGTCTATTCTACAAAATACTCTCGTGTACGCACAAAGAGTACCTGCCTGCATCCATCCATCATGCACACACAATGTATCACACAACATCCATGAAAAATACTGTACATATAAATAATACATATTCGACCAGTAGTACACACAGAGTCACAGCTCTGTTGGAGGACAAGGTGGGGAAATAGAACCCTCCATCAAAATTAGTATCAACGGGATTCAGTTTCTCTGTGTGTGCTCTTCAAGCTATTTTTGTCCTTACCTACCCTACCACGGCTTTGCGTAGGATACATCTCTCCGAATGATTCCATTTTATCCGAATAGAAACCCTACGCTACAACTTTTGGAGTGAGTACTAGGAACGTGCACGGACATCGATTCAAAAGCTACCACGTCAGTCAGTCAGAAAGAAGAGCGGAGAGACCAACCCTCATCCCCTAGTGCCAGGCATGCATGTTGCACTATATACAGATAAAAATACTACAAACGCTTCAAAGCTTCACACGAACAGTAGTACACGACATAACACATTGCGAGCTGGAGAGGGAAGATCTACCACTGCAGCCTAACCCCAACCCTAACCTTACCATTTTTATCCCAAGCACACACACACAGAGAGAGAGAGAGAGAGAGAGAGAGGAAAGCTAACTGACAGTTACTCTATTTATATATGAGACGGGAGAGAACTAATGTCGAAATGCGATTGAAGGGAACCCATGATCTTACACAACGAACTGGTGTACTCACTTCCACACAGTAGAATTCTCCTACGAAAAACAGATACAAGTTATATGTATGACATGACAAGAAATACTAGAACTTTTGCCCTTCTTTTAAATTGTTCTATATATCTTACTACCATCTCACTCGCTCGCACACAGAACTTAACTCCTTCCATTCCTTCTGTCTAATATCCGTCCACCCTTAGAAACGCATGAGAGTAGAGCAGAGAGAGAGAGATAGTTATTTTGAATATATATGTAGAGTAAATATCCCACATCTCCGGTATTACCCTTCCCTTTAAAAATTACGTCTCTGTACAGAATCCGAACCGGGACTACCCCAACATAAAATAAAGTGCTCCTGCCCCTTTCTGCTGAAATTATATTCATGAATAACAACTGCATGCACCATGCACCTACCTACGTCCTGCAGATTCTCGTCCCTCTGTTTGGTTTAATATGCAACCCTTCTATCTAACATCCAATACAATACATCTGATACCGTCGTGCACGTGAACGAGTGATGCAAAGCAACCCTCTTATATGATTCTACCAGTCAAAATAAAAAAGTCCGGCGAGAGAATAGCTAATGTAATGAAAAGAAACCCGGGCCGTACCACACGGAAGAAAAATGTAACAAATGGTAAAAATAGAATGTGACTACTACGGTGCAATTGATAGGATTCGTTACTCTAATGGCAAGTATTTCCGATTTCGTGGCATGACATTGGCTTTATTATTATTAATATTGAGTTGATCTACCTTATGCTGGCTACTGGACTGGAACTGCATTAGAAATATTGTGCCATGGTATGATGGAGATATTTATTAAGCTCAATCCTGGACAAGTAAAATTAAAACCAAACCCAGCCCTTGTTATTTCCCCCTCACGACCTGTCTCGACTGTTGGCTAGATCGGCAGTCGAAAGGAAAAAAACTCCCGAACCGGTTTCATTCAGTAGTCTTACTCCCGCAGCGAATTAGAATTTCTGGAGTTGAAGTACCATAGTAAAATAAATTGAATCTTTTTGACTGTTCTTCTAATGGAATACCTAAATAGAACAATTTTAATACCTACTAAAATGCTAAATAAAGTATTTTATATATTTCCACTGCATAGCACCAGTCAGATGAAGAATAGAAAGCCATTGCATACACAAATATTTCAGTTTAATTACAAGGTGCTTTCTGTGAATACTCAATTATGTACAATGTCTACCCTAACTGTAAACGTTAATTATAAATAGTAAGTACAATAATCGTAAGACGGGGGGGGGGGACAAACATATTTACTTATTTGATCGTTTTCGCTTGCAATTCAAACTTTATGATCAAATTACACGTGCTTTTACTTTCCGTAATTAATTCTGAAATATTGTAATATCAAATACATACTACTACTTTATATTCAACTTTCGTTGCTCACCCTGATAGTTTTAATCTTGAGTGTACTATTTGAGTTCCCTTTTACTAATGATATGGATACTAATTTAGATAATGGGGTAAATGCTAAGGTCTTGAACCTTTCAATATTTAGTGAACAGAAACGAAATGTTTCTTAGACGAAAACAAATGTACCATGTATAACATGTCCTGCAATCGTTTACGAGCTCACTATTGCATTTACATGATCAGAGCTATTTGTGTTACATGGTCTTGCCGATGCCAGAAGAAGTGCTGGTGGGGTATCTTTAGCATACTCATATTATTTAACTAGTTTTCTTTACGCTAAAATACAAATACACCAAGCGACTGAAAGCCAAATGCGTAGTTATTGCATGACGAATTGTACAGGGTGTAAAACACATTTGAGTACACCTATATTTGACTTGAGTCACACGATTACTTATTATATTAAATATAGGAAGCACAGAAAGCTATATAGTACTGTTCCACTAGTATTTACATGTACACTGTATATTTACATTAACTGTTCTCAATTCTAGTAAATACAACAGCAACAGCGAGAAAAAAACTATCTACTGTACTTATCCATATACATACATAAACATACATAGTTTAAAAAAAATATTAAAAGCAATTCAATAAACGTCTAATTGTGTGTCATTTTGATTGGAAAATAAAATGTAGATAAATAAGTAGAAGCTAAGTATTTTAAAAAAGGAGTCCATTCCTGATGAAATGAAGTAAATAAGTGGCAGCATATTGTATGTTGTATTTAGCTATCCACTTATCGATACGTGGAGCTCACATCTAACTTTATTCTTATTTTATTCTATGATAAAAAACAATCTACAAAAATAGTAAACAAAACGAGTTTGCAGAAAAACTTACCTACACAACATCAACCTTGCCTTATAATACAAACAAAACAAAATCGAATACCTTGCTGCAATGATAGTGCCACACTTGTTAGGTATTATAATCATCCTTTCCATTCTAGTAAAGCTACAGGAAAATTCTCGCCTGATCCTGTACACATTCAAACTACACGTTCTCATTGAGATTACATCTGTTGACTATACCAGTGGGACTGCCTATGTATTTGCACATATGCAAACGTCACTTGCATTTCTCCCTGCTGCACCCGGCACTTCACACGATTCGCACAACAAACAACAATAATGAGTATGGCCAGCTGCGAAAAAATGGCAAATTCAAGGGGAGGAATGAAAAATTGACTCTTTCAATTTTTTCTTGCGTGCAAACAATAGAATTGCCTACCTACCTGGCAAAGCCAGACTCCTAAACTAGGTAAGTCTGGTTATGCCAGGTATTCGCACAACCCAACCCGTGGACAACGAGGTATGCAATTCCTCGGCGAATCCTGTCTGCGTATTGTATGCGTTCGAACGTACATAGATATAATATGTAATCTGAGTACATGTGCACGCCTGCCTGATGTTATCATGATGTAACACGTAACGCACCAATTAAACTCTATCTCTTGCTGCTTCTGCCTACCTCAATGTAATATTGAGTAGAGCAAGTCCTTTATCTGTATATTTGCAGGCAACCAAGTTTATTCCTATCTATTATTTAGGTTGAACTGCATATGTATGGTTAACTCTGATTTATCCAACAATAATAAGATGGGTACATTTACAAATGACACACCTATGTAACATTTTTTCAATTAAAATAATTGTCATCATTAATTAATAATTTTATCTGTGTGATGTGCTTCCTTATTATGCACAAACACCTCTTCCTCTTCTTAATTATTAGTCATTAGGTGGGAGTGGGAGCAACCATCACAATGTTGATTTGCTTTATTGTGCACACATAATTAATTATCTCTTTCGCAACTTTACGAATTTTGTACATAAGCACTTGAAAATAATATTAATTTGTACCCACGGCCCACAACTCATATTTACTGATTATGTGTACACGGTTGTAATGTTACTAGTTAACAGAGCGAGAAACTTATTATGCATTGCATTAATACCTGCCTGAATCCAATTTTGTTGCATTCAATATAAAGAGGAAAAGTAAATGACACTGCTTACCTTCTCCAAGAGAAGGTCATCACGCACCGGAATACTGTCTCTCAGGTACGGCATTGGACTAAGAAAGAACGTCCCATCCAGCAACGGGTACCTATGAGTATAATATGGTTATTAGTCACAATTAGCGTATTATTAACTT
>JABASC010001547.1:0-22564 GCA_019776185.1 Plutomurus gul | reverse complement strand
AACTTAAGTGCTCTTTCGGGTTATCATACCACATAAAGGTGACATTATTTATTTAATTACGATTATAGGTAACATCGTAATTCATCTATACTTATCACCGATTTCATTAGATCATACTCCACAGAGATTCTTTGATTTATTACGAGGACACAACACTTGATATCTGAAGACATTATACAATATTGAGATAAAAACTTATTCATGAATTATGTGAATTCACGAGTCCTTGAGAATCATAGCCCTGTTTTTTTTACCTCAGTCAATACAATGGTACAGTGTTGCTACTGTTCGTAGCAGACAATTTGTGTGCAACAAGGATGTTTAATAGTAAGACAAGAAGAGTACGTACCACGTCCACAGTTCAGAATATTTTGTGGCATTTGCCTCAGCATAATCGAATCACTTTCAATCCCCATTCAATTCTTCGTACAGCCTACTTATTTCAGCGGATAAATTATTTCACTTCCTGTTACAATTGGAAATTAAGGGCAGCAGCGTTTGATCGATATCCACTTAACTGTACGACTTACTATTCATGACATAATTCCATAAATAACACTTGTTGACAGGCACGTCTAAACATAAATGTTTTGTTAGCCTTTGTGCAAAGGCTTCTCTAATGTAGCGCAGTATTTACAAACCAGCAGGAAATAACAGTGCAAGTTCCACTACATCCATGCATTTACAAAGAGAGGAAAAAACTGTTGTTTCACTAGTTTGAAGAATGGTGACAAGTTCACAAAATAAATCGTCGTGATGATTCTCTAACGCATGGAAAAGGGACGAGATGTAGAACATCTAAACACATACGATGTTCGACTGTTATTGTTTACTATAACACTGGAAACAGTAAGCAGAGTTGTTGGTTTGATTGTTGGGCGAAACAAAAGTGAAAACTCGATTTACTCACTGTGTGTGTCAGAAACGCGCTGTTTAGTTCAGCCTTTAGGATGCACAGTGGATGCGAAAGATTATTTTTAAGAATTGGGTTGTCTACAAATTACTGTATCTTGGCTAAGCTTAATTTAAGTCGAGAGTCAAGTCAAGTGAATACTTGGAGGAGTCAAGCACCGGATAAACACACTTGTCCCATTACCGACTAAAGTCACCAAAACACACAAAGAGAATGGGGAGCGGATCTGTGAGCAGAAAACACACCGCAAACGAATCAAAAGTCCAAATTCTTTCTCCTCTCGGTTGGGAATGCTGTTCGCATAACACCACCATGTGTTAACTTGTCTCCCTTTTGGGCTGCCTCTTTGCTCCACTGTACGATGTGAGACAAAACATTAGGATCAACTACCCGACCCAACCCAAATGGTTCACAACTTATGTCTGTTGATGAGAAAAAATCAGTCGGTTCACTTCGGTTCACTTCTTCATGCAGTGTGTATTGCAGGAGCGAAACCAAGTGAAACCACTTGCACAGCTTAGTACTTAATGTATTTTTACTACTTCAATGTTGAAATTTAAGAACTTCCCCTAAACAAAGTCAGAAATCCTTAACAATTCTATATCTCACTTGGTAACAAACATTCGACTGTATTTCACGTGGTAGGGGAAGGAAAAGAAGGAAAAATATTCCACTTGTTTCCTAAATAACCACCAGCTAATGTGCACCCACTACACCAAACAATAACATCTACAAATACACAGCACTAGTTATAATACTGTAGAAATAAGCGAACTGTCTTCTTGAAAGAATGAAATTGAATACGAAGAGCAAGGGAACAAATTTTTCGTCTTGGTAATTCCTAGCTTATTAACAACTCTGCTCTGGGCACAACGATAAACAGAAGGAAAAATCTTGCATCACTCGTAGTGTAACCAAATTACCAAATGCATTACATGTATGTTCAATTACTTCGGGTTACTACGTACAGTAGTATATTTAATACCGTAATTAGATAAAATGTAATAAATTGATTATACTGCCGATTTACTATTAATAAAATATTGCTCAACAGCCCACAAAAATTAGATAAGAAATTTCAGTTCGGGCAAATGATGATTCAATGTGCAAATGAATCCTTTGTGCATTGTAGATGTGTACAAAAGTTTCAGTGCCACTTGTACTACGGCGCAGAGATAATATTTCAAAAGCTCCAATCGAATAACCAGAATCGGCACTGAGAGAAGAATGAGAACACTGGTGAGGATCGGAGAACGTTAGTGTGCGCTGAAACATTTAACATAATAACTGCAGAACTGTACACTACACTGAACCGCAGTTAGACAAAGCAATTCCAAAGGTGGCCAATCCGGTCGACAGTTTTACTCTTCTCGTCACTGTCACCGTCACTCAATAATTCAGCTCTCCTGCTTACGAATACAGAGTGATCAGATCAGCTTAACTTTATTTAACTCTGCGTACTGGTTCGTTCACGTGCACACAAATACCAGAAAAGCACATGCAGTGCTCCAATAGTCATTTCTATCTCAAATTATGTACGAACACATCAGAAATTCAGTACACAGCCCAGTATTTACAGCCTTTTCTTTGTAATCTACTTGTATTATCTTCTGAATACCACTTGACTGACAACATGAGCAATGTGCTATATGTGCTTATTGAATGTGAGTCGAATGCCTCATATATGTAATATACCTAGCTGTCTTATGTAACTCATGTGATTGGAGAGTACAATACAGAAATAGATATAGAGTAGATAGGCTATAAATAATCTTCTGTTGCAACAGAATCGAAAATATTAAATGTGGAAACCAATATTTGTGTCTGTAAAATTGTAAATGTAAAAACTCTCAACTGTGTTGTTAGAACTACTTACTATAGGAATATATTGCTTGCCTATCTCATCACCATTGGAAGAGATTAGTGTATCCGTATCTGACGGCTGGTCTGGTCTGGTTTGCTTTATTTCGAATCTCTGTCACTATTATTCCGTACCTAGTGTAATGCCTTTCTATTATGTTAAGTAGGCTTTCGTATTACGGCATGCACACTGTGTATCTGCATTTTAGTATTTATCCTGTCTCCCAGAATATGTCATATACAAATATGTACTACTCGTGCTCATGCGGCAATAGAAATATACTAATAAAGAACTCTGTAATAAGCATTAAGTATACTTTCCACTGATGTAATGTTTGACTCTCCCATTATGTTATCAACTGTGCTTCCACACACATACACTGCCAGCTATTAGTATACAAACATCTCTACACATGCACGTAACTAGTTTCAACTGAACTGAATTCACAATTTGTGTTGTGAGTCTGTATGTAAACTGGTCGGCTCTACTTATTATCCCTTCTCTATCTTGTTTTTCTTGCTGGTCTCTCTGGGTCCATACTAACTCTTACTTATGACTATAGGTCCAGTCCAGTTGTGTTGCTTTTTTTTGCCTTATTCACTAGTACGTTCATTCCTACAATTTGTATGCAACTTATTTTCTTTCGTTGTGGCTCTCTACTTGCTTAGACAATGTGCTAACAGTGTACATGTATTTTACTAATAGTATGCCTCCTCCTCTAAAGATGACACAACTTGAAGTGATAAGCTTATTGCGTAGTAATCTATCTTTGGTATAGTGTACTATACTTAACATTGAACAGTATGTGCTTACAGACAAATGTCTCTCATATGCTATAACTTGTTTGCACTAATAAATTCTACTTTGAGTGTATCTCCCTCATTTCGTTTAGAGCACTTGTCGCTCATTCTAAGCCGTATACCTAATTCTTACATTTATCTATCTCAAATATGTACTATATATAATGACAGAGTGCGACTGGAATAGTATCTGCTATAATAATACATGGAAAAGTATTATTATTATGTTGATTTACAGCACAATAGCTAAATAGCTTATGGTATACAACGGTGTTGCAGAGCACACAATTTACATAGTGGATGCACACGTACCTGAAGCACAGGCAGGTATAAAGATTTTTCCCAACAGAATATGTATTTATGATAATAAATTCAACATGTATCACAACAACAACAGCTAACACTTGTAGAGTGAACAAAAAGCTCATGGTCACATTCACAGCACATACGTTTACATACAGCAAGGAGTCAATCCTGTAAACAATCGTGATGGCATTAATTAAGCTATTGAATCACAAAAAACTGTATTTAAACTTTTTTCAGGATGAAATCAAATAGAAAATGTAGACACATTTTTAAAAATTACGTCCACTTTTTTCCTGACAAATTTCTTCGATTTGCTGACAATGACGGCCGGTCTATTTTATTACATCATAACTTCAGTCGCGAAATTACTAGGAATATATCTGAAAGCACATAATGGCTCTTTAACATGATATCCGTAAACAGATTTTAGAGTTTCGCCTTTGTTCCGAAAGTTCAATAATTACGTAGTTTACGAACATTCGAACTAATATCTGTTCCGCTTAATGCGATAATGCAAATTTGAGTGAGCACATCTGAGAGTATTTGTATGCATACGGTAAGAGTAGAGAGATTAGCAATGATTTCCGGTCTACTTGCTTTTGTTTCAGTGACGAGCGGAAATGGCCATTCAAACAACAATTAAATTTGATGCATTGTACAAAGTCGTTCTTACAACTTTGTAATAAAGTGGCTAATGCCGTGATAAGAGGAGAATCGTGAATGCAAGAAACGAAGACATGAAGACAAGAGACCTTACATTGTGTCACTTTGTTGTTTGTCACTCTGGTGCTTAATCAATCCTTGTGCGATAGACGTACATACATTTGCCAAAATGAACTTAACTGAGACTTCAATGTCACAAAGGATTTGTTCTGTCAGGTTCAGTTTATCTCAACAGCAGATGGCTTTAGTAACTCAATCATTGCTCGAAGGAAACAATTCCATTGAACAGTAAAGCATAAAGATGAAGGGAATCGTGAAAGCAGAATACAGAGTTAATGCAAATATTAGCAAATAAAGAGCAGAGATGGCAAGACGAATGTATTTTTACACAAAGTACAATATGTGAACCATTACTATGTGTAAAGAACCAATTCAAATAGCAGACTCCAGCTTCATAATAGTTTGTATACTGTGAAATAGTTGGATAGGATCTGTATTCTGAGAACAAGCATGCTGAAACCAGAGATGGATTACACGCTACTATTTACTAACTCACAAAACCTTGTGAACAGAGAGTAGGTAGAATTGGTAATGCAAGCTCTAAATATAAATATCCAGTACATATGTTCTACGTGCAGAAAAACTGGTATTATCTCCTTTGTGAAGATCTGTGCATTTGAGCCAGTCGACAAACTAATAAGTAAGATTCCTAAATGTTCACTGTTCACTGTCGCTTGTGCTTACATATTTATATTTTTGCTAATAGCTGCTGCTACCTGCGCGCTTGCTTCTCCCTCCCACATCTATTATACAGAAATGATCGTGCAAACACGTACTTCATCACGTCTCACCTAAAGATGCGTCATTTCGATTGAGTCATCCTCATTAGCTGTTTATATACGGAATACAACCTACACTAAATGCACAAAGTAAAAATAATTTATTGGGGGGCTGCAAGAACCAGTCTGCCCCCCAACTATTGCAGTTTTTCATGAGAATATGTTAGCAATGAGCTATCTATGTTGTAATGTATTTTACTATTTCTGACTGACTACACAATATTGCTGTATACTGTGCTTGGATGCAGGGTTCCGAAATAGAAATATCAACATTGGTTTTATCACCTAAACACCATTGCTTCTAGTCATAACCGCTTTGTGAACTGGCGTCATTTCACTCATGAAACGACCACACCATTTGTATTATTCAACATTGTCACAAAGTATTTAAAAAAAACTTTTTGTAGTAGGTACCACATAAAATTCCTAATTTTTAATTTTTTTACATGGTGGACTTTATATAACCCATTTCATTGTGAATCGTCTACTCTATCCATTCAAAAAGCGTGTGTGTATGCATATTATAGGCATTGAAATATTAAAAAGCATTTTCAATGTTCCCGATGAAGCTAAAGATGTTCCCATATCTGAGAGGCAAGGGTAGTTCACGATGTAAAGAGCTTAGTTGTTCAATAATTTGTAATAGTCACATTGCGGCTCTTGGTGTACTTGGAACGTCTTGTATTGTTGAATCATGTCGTCGTAATGTAGCTGAATTCTCCTTTCTATTTATGTTTAATGACTTTGACATTAAAAAAACTAGGAATAAATTGACTATTTCCAAACAATTGTTGAGATTCTTCCATCCGCTGATATGTTCATAAATAATAATCATTTGGACTATTTCCACTTAAAAATTAGTCAAACAAAATTCTTTTGTTGGGCAAAATTTACTGCGGGAAAAATTCAATTAAAAGATGGGTTAGTTGCTTGATAGCCAATTAAAAATTACACATAAAAAATGAACTTTCTCCTAATTAAAATATTAGGAGAAACAATATGATTATAGAATCAGGATACTTTGAAAATCTAAGTAAATATTATCTCACGCTACATTATAGTGTATGATTCATTTTGTTAATATGAGCCTATTACCATCTAAGAAAACTCATCACATCTGTTTTATTAGAGCAATATATATTATTTCAATTTAAAAATAATATAGAAGGCTTACACATTAAAATTGAAAATTGTTGTATATATAAAGTCAGCAATAAAGTAGATTGTGCTGCAATGTGCAACATTAGGTACTTAGCATACCTGTGAATAAACAATAATACATTTCATACAAACAAAAACGGTACGAATTCAAAATAGTGCAATACCTTTAAAGAACGGAGATGGTAGCGTAAAATCGTGCATCACAACACGGAAGAAACAAAGTAATCTTGAATATATCCGACTGTGTTCCAACTATTCGATCTCCCTTTATTTCTCACTTACAACCAATATTGCACACAATGTGACATTTCTGCATACATAAGAGAACTGCGTGGACTCGGTATTTTATACTCGTAGAGAGAAGAAAAAAACAGTATCAATCCGAATTTCCCTTAAATGAATTCTAAATCACTTAAACACAAAGATAATGTAGTAAATTCTGTTGGATAAAATTGTGTATCTCTTCATTTACAAATCACTTTGGAATTGTTGGAGGTGATCGTTGATCCCTCTCTTTTGTATGTTCACAGAAATGTAAGTAGTTTCACGGCTTACCAATTTCCTTTCAGTTTGTCTCACAATCCGCTTTGAATTTCTGTACAGCACCACAATTCCCCGTGAAATCGGAATTTTAATAATGTTCAGAAAACAGTCTATTTATACCTTCATTGTTAAGATGTTCTACCCTACACATCAATTGAATATTGCAAACACTTAGTGGTGAATGTTTTTGCAGAAAATATTCACTTTAATAATATGGAATAAACAAATGACCGTTCGATTGTGTGATCGTTTAATGTATTCTAAAAATCTTCCTGTGCATAATAAATGCCACTGAAATCTGAATGAAAAGGTAATAAATCTTAAGTCCTTCTCAAGAAGTCATACACGAAGATTGTTTTCACCGTTTTCTCCCACAGGTTCACCAGAAAGCTTGCGTGGTAAGCAAACACCATTATATAGACGTAATTATGAATAGTAAAAGTAGACACACGAATCGTGCTTGAGGACACTGATTGTGATTGCGACTAGCGATAGATGTAGATTGAAGCTTTAACAGTTTTTCACACTCAAATTGTTCAAGTCTTGATCTCGACTGTTAGAGAGAATTCACTTGAAACGGTGTCAGAACAGGCGTTTAGATGCTTAGCAGATACTTTCTTAGAGAAGAGTGAGGAGACGACGGACAAAAGCCCCAGCAAACAAAAAACGAATTATGGGGATGCTCATTTATATATATAAGTATGTACTACACATAAATACTATCTGTATCTATGTACTAGGAGTGCACACAAAGTGGCAGATAAAGTGGTGCTGGTTGGTGGGGTCTATCTGAATTGTATAAAATGTGCTGTATGATGATGATGTGTAGTGTTGTGGGAATGTGGGATGGACTGCATTCGATTTTGGACCGTGCACCTCTATTTCGTGAACGAAGCAGAGTGCTAACTAACAACGAGTAGTGGCACCTAGTACGAGTCGAGGGTTACGTGTACAATATCAACTACAGATAGCATATTACAGTCAGTTTGTGGTGTCAGTACAGCTCTTGAATGCAGTCGACGAAGATCTATGTGAGTTGTGCAGGGAGGACGAAGAACAAGAAGAACGACGAAGAAGAAGATTGTGTCGTGTCCTTCCAAAAATAACTCAATAGTGTCTATTTCTGAATTTCGTTTGTGTGATGTTGAATGTAGTGATGCTATGGCATATGTAGATTGTAGATGTTCTGTTGTGATCTACTATTAGTAGTCAGACACATTCAAAACCTCCTGTTCAGCATGCAAAGCGACTACTTAACCAAGTACATTTCTGTAGTTAACCAGAACCAGCCCATTCGTGAGCGACGGCTCTGTTGATGTTCTCCCATCGAGTTATTTTTATTCGAATATTTCTGCCCATCTATCTCTATTCTCAACCATTCTCAACCATTCTCAACCACTCAACTCCACGAACTCACTGAACAGAACGGAAAGAAAAAGAAACTTAAAAACATCTTTGCTAGCAAATATATACAACACATGTTTACACTCACACACATAATTTTAGGATTCTCATGTCTTCCACAGACCCTCTTATAAAATCTGTATTACCTTCCGCCTTAACTCATAATACATATCTCTGTATGTGCACACAAGAAAGTGTGAAATGCTTTTGCATTACATTTACATACATCGATTCTCTTGTCAGATACTAAAACAGCATTAGGCCTTTGAGACACATATGTATATCTATTTAGGATGATCACCAAAAGCACAGAGTAATCCTCGCTTACTTATGTGCTACCGAGTTTATGTAAGAAATTGTAACGAGGGGCATTTTGGAAAGAAAGGGAAATTTTTGTTACCTACATTAAATGGTAGTACTACTTTAATGACATGTACACACAGTCGCAGTTACATGCAACTTTTTCTTAGATATTTTACATTTTTTATATAAACTGCTGCTGTGACAATGTAATTACTATTATTCAAGAAAGAAGCCGATCTAATGAAATGAATAGTTGTTTATCAGCTTAAACATTAGTATCTCGAAAGTAAACAACTTCATGCGTCATAATAACACGGATGATGTTGCTGTAATTTAAAAGAGAGCTCTTACTTGTTAATTTTTTTTGTAAAGCATAGTTTACAAACAGCAACATCAGTTTATACAATGATAACAGATTAAGTGGAAAATGGAGTATTAGTAGATACTTACAATTATTTTATCTTGTATCTGCAAAAAATTGACTTAAAATCTACTGCTAAATGAAGAGTCATAAACCTTTGCGTTCAACCTTTGCCTTATGGAAATCTAAATTTAGACTTTGATTGTGACGTAAAGTGTTGTCACAGCCGAGCCCCAGGATACTCCCTGATTTGACAACGTTTACATCTCGCTTGTCAATTTCATGTTAAGGATGGTAAATTCGAATAAAAGTGAAGGGAACTTGACGAAGTAATTCTACTGCGTAGGGTACATTCTTCAGATTACTATTATTAGTGTGCAGTTTATATACGTAATGTTCTGGTATAATTTTGAATGTTATCATCCGCTTTCTATTATTATTGGTAACATAAAACCTACGGTACGCTTAATTGGAAAATTAAATTTGATGAAAATCAATATCATGGAGTTCGTATATACATCTGAATCGCTGTAGAACATAATAATATAGAGATCTTTTTAACCGGTGGCTATGGGTATTAGGCATACGTGTATGTGGAAATCGTGGTTTTATTAGTGCTTTTACTACATCAATTGCAAGTAATACTTCGAGTCCCAAACCCAAATGCTAATACCAGAACAAAACATTCTACCATGACGAGTACTTGGAAACGCGTCTTTCTGTAGCCATAAATAGAAATTGAAAGAAATCATGATAGACATATCGATCTGTTCTATTTTAGTGTACAAATTGGAACAATCTGATATCACCTAGATGGTTAAAACATACAAGAATTTTTTAGAGTTCATTAAATAGCAAATTCATGAAAAGTAATGAAAGGAAAGACGTAAAACATTGACTTTGTAGTTTGAATGACGCAAGAAATGGAAAAGCTGTAATATATTATACTTACATGTATGTTATAGTTACATATAGTAAGCTCAAAGAATTAGGTATTTAGAGATAAAACTATGGTATATTTATAAGTTTGCCCTAACCCCGGTTTTCGGTACAAGTGTTCGCTTGCTTTGTCTTTCCAATCAAAAACATTCTATTCTATTGTTGTATGTATAACTATCGGTTGCCCTTAATTCACAGAATTGTGTAAAAATTGCAAAATCTCTCTAGTGTAGAGCTTTTGGGAGCTCTTCCTTTGAAATGAAGATTGGTATCACAAGATATTGTATCTCTAGATGTGTAGGGTAAAACCTATAGGTATATACTGTGTACATATAGATGCCACATTTACCGCAAATTGGCGATGGAGGGTTCCCGGTAATCGAAATTGGCAAACTATTTTTACACAATTTATTTCACATTGGAAATAAGCACATTATTGTCTTTTAAATCAATCAGCAGAAACGTTCGTCAGTGATTTCCTGTAGCTGATGACAACAACAAGCTGGTCCTCATCATCGGATTCTTCCACAAAACCACAATACTATTCCAAGCCTCTGCACACTCTGTTCAGTGTAAATAGGCAAACAAGTATTTATAATTACATTTTCAGTGTACTAGTATTTCAACATTTCTCACCACACAAATGCAATCTCATCAAGACTTTGAGAATTAGCCGAATTCTATTTTCTCCTTTCTCTCTCTGTGGCTCTCTAAAAATAATTCTAATGTATAGATAAGTGCCTCTAAGCAATAAATAGAAATTCGTCTCCTCTTATCTCAATATACATCTGATGCACAGCCGCTGTGCTTACATACTTAGTTATTGTACAAAATAAAACAATTAGTATGAGCACAATATCATTCAAAAATAGAATTCTCCACTTTCTTCCACATACAATACATACATGCAAACATCTCACGATTACGTTGGAGAGGTGTAGTACATTTCACCCCTGGAAAACAAAAATGCTTTTATATATTAAAAGAAGAATAAATAAATCCCTAGCCTTTCGGAACCGATGAAACATTCTTGAGGCTTGTTGCAAAAAACTTCAAGGCTTGTACTATTTACATAAGAACCCTTCCGTGAAGACGACCCACTCATATTCTACCCAGATAAACCAATTTCCCAAAGGCGGTTTTGCGTTCTGGGTGCGGGGATAGGGAATAGAGCTGAAAAGCACAATTCACATATATGTACCACTGGATCTGTAGACATTACCATTTCACAGAGGAGATAAGCGCTCCCCTCCCCAACCATCCATTCCGTTGTTCGTAGAATTCCCCATTAAGTCTTCCCTCTTTAGAATATCCATTTCTAATGGTGTACTGAATCTTACAAACAATAATTCTCATCCTGTCCCACAACGCCAACGTTGTTTTCATTCAAAATGTTCTACGTAAGTACAACATGTAAATATAGTATATATTTAGCTTACGATTTTTCAGTTCTATTTGTATCACGAAATGCCTGTATAGTATAAGTTCTCAACAGACGAACTGCTAAAATTGAAACTCTGAAAATAAGTCAAGTGAACTTTGGTAGAATTGCCGAGAGCGTTTTTATGCTTCGTTACTAACTACGTATTTAAATACATACGGACATATTATGAATACTTTAGCGCACTCATACTGACTGCTTGAACAAGTTGGGAATACTCTGAAAGAGTTTGAACGCGACAGGAACAAACAAATTGTGAAAGTATGTTGCATCAGCACTTTGCAAACTTAAATTCTAAACCAAAACCCTAAACCTACAGCATTGTAAGAGGAAAGCAACCACGCAGTTTTCTAGTTTTGAATGTATCCGTTTCTTTCGTATAGAATCCTTAGCTCGCACAAACAAAAATCTCTTCCGGTGAAATACATAAAACGAATAATGCGTTTGCAATACCACTAATTGAATTAATGGGTAAGCAATCTCCCTACATTTCCAATGTGTATTTCTGGATTCATTACTTCTGCCTCAATTCGCTTTATCCTTACTCTCGTCTTTATTTCTGTATTTAAAATAATGTAAATACAATTCTATTCGTAAATTACAAAGTAGTACACAGATCACAACAGTTTTTTCAATAGGATATTATTTAACATGTTTATACATATCAAGTATTGTACTAGATTATATGCATTATATATGGTATACTATCTGCTACCCTGGTTAAAGATTCAATAGACTGCTAGGCTGGCCGACATCTCTATCTACAATGTATGTACATACATACGTACACAAAGTAGTTTCACGTTTACGTGCCGTGCTGGTGTTGTGTGCATTGTTAACCCTGTTTAAAAATAAGTTCCCATCCACAACTATTCTTTCAGCTCTTTGTTTTGTACGAACTTTTTTTTATAATGTGCACACCAGTTCGGAGTATCTGCGTATAAAACAGGTACACATGGATTCACAAATGGTACAGCCAGTTACGCTTTGATATGGTGTACTTAGGTATTAAAGCTCATGTACAATACAATGTACAGCATACAGCCCACGGTGTGTTTCTCGTGGAGAGAGGTCTTGAGAGGGAAAAGAGAAAAGCGAGCCACTCACTATTCACTGTGCTACTGAAAGAACAGCTCAGGGCAAGAAAGAGCCGAACAACTAACAAGAGAGCTTGTCTTTACTTTGAGACTGTGTACTACGTGTCTGCCTACTCCTATACATAGAACTCTATCGCCAGAGTACGATAAATATAACTCAGACAAAAATAGACGAACTAGCTCAAATTCACTGACAATCTGGAAAAAACTCTTGTGGACTCTGTGGGAGTTTGACTAATGTATCGTAAGGACGTTGGAGAAATTTTTTCTAACGAAGCAATTACTCTATTTTTACATCGCACAGAGACAGCATTCGCAAATCTATATTCAGTAACGTATTATTATTTCAGTATAGACTCCCTGTTGGGCGCTTAGGGGATGCTCTATATAACTATTTTATTCAACTCTAAAGTCTATAATTCTCTCTTTCTACTCTTTCTCGTTTATTACGAAGGCAAGTATAGATAATAATTATTGCCCACGCAGTTAAAACCCTGGCAGGTCAATGGAAATATATAATGCAAAGGAAGCAATCGTTACTTTTCAAGTAAAAGTCAAACTAGTGGTGAAGGAGGGCGAAAGCTTTGCTTTCCACCGTAACTGCATTTGTTTAACATACGTACCGCAGACACTGTACAGTTTGTGTCAGTGCTTTCCTATACATCTAACAATTCTATAATGCAACATTTAGTAGTATTTGCCCTTATTCGTAGTTTCTGGGTGCATATTACTTTGTAGCGTTTACACCTTTTCTTTCCTTTAATTCCTGTGTTTATTCCATTGAAAAGAGTACACTTTTGATAACTGTTTGAGTAGGCGAGGCGAGCCGCAGCATTTGACAATAGCTAGCACATATATTATGTAAAGAGTGTACGTACACGTAGTACACACCAGTAGAATTCTCCTCCTCTATAGAATAATCCAGTAGGCTAAACTATATTTAGTGCAAAGGAGAAGGGAGTACAAGAATGTCTGCATTAGCGCCCGCAACCAGAAAATCCGAAACGCTCCGAATGCCTTACGGCGCAAAAGCCTATGATGTGATAGACCTACAGGGAAACTGTCTCCTTAGAGTAGGAGTAGTATATACATTATGTGCATAGCTCATGGAAAACACATTACATTAAGTACATTGTACACAAAACATACTATCCAAGTACTCTTTTCTCCTTTTCAACTCAACCACACGAAGAAGATGGTATACATAGTCATTTATATAGATAAAGTTGATAACGGCGCAGGCGAGACGACGAAACTGTATATTTGCACTTTTGTAGTTGAGCTCTGCAACTGGCTCAAAGATTTTTAGCAGTACACATTCTCTATATAGCTTTCCCGCGTTCAGTACTCGCACGAGCCCGAATGCTGAGAGAGTCACGTTTTCTCTCCTTTCTCTTCAATTTCTACATCTTTTTTTTTACAAATACGCCATAGACATTTTATATCCTTTGGAGCTGAATTACCCCTTTATATATATATATATACCTAGATTACATGTGCAGGTTATGTGTTTAGGCCCACTCTATAGGTAGCTAAAATATACTGAAAGATTATGACTGTTGCATATCAGATCCGCGATGTACTCATACGGTTTGTACACAGCGACGACGAACACCTAGGTATATGCATCCACATGCCACAACCACTAATCGAAATAACGTGAATGCAAAACGGTGCTATTATTGTGGGCATATTGTGGGAGAGTGAGCGAAAGCACGTTAAAGCGTTTTCAGCTTCTCCGTCTGATTCCATCACAGGGAGAGAGAGAGCGACGATGCTTTATTTCCAGCACTTTAGCAGAGTATAGGTGTAAGCACATTGTACATACATAGTAGTATATAATCCTTGCAGATCCACGACTGCTCCACTGAAATACAAATAGAAGATCAACTGCCTACTACGAGCACTCTTTCATTCCCATTCTATTTTTTGCCTTTCTCTCTCTCTCTCTCTCCCTTTCTGCTTCGGTTCTGGTTTGAAAAACCAGGCCAAATATATATTTCACAGGAATTCTATTTTTAGACAGCCCTAACTTTCCTCTTTGATTCTCACGAGTCAACTCATCTGAAACGGAGGACTACTTACGTGGGTGGTAGCTAAACTGAAGTGTAGTCAAGTCTATTCACTCAACCTACTGGTAGACTACTAGCACATCTCAACTCAACCTTATACTGTGTTATATCTGTTCGATCTGGCTCAGATACAGAGACTCACTTTGTAACTTTGTACACACCTACTTCTCGACAACCGACTACTTAAATTCGCATTAGGCGAGATAGAATCCGGTGTACCTTTAACATGTAGTGTCAGTCTCTGTCAACTTCTGAATAATAGGAGCGCGTCACATTGCACCGATGTGGTTGTGAGGAACTTTGTACGCGGAACGAACGCAAAGGACTGGAAAAGACTTTCTACCTTTTATATTTTACGTGTGATAGGTGTGTACCCTATAAACTGCAATTGATCTCTGGTTGACTATTTTAACTCTATCCTATCTTTATTTAATTTTTCCATATTGCAGAAAATGAGTTTGGTGATAGTTGTCCCTACCGTAAATGTAAACTTAATCAACCTTCAATCTTAAATCAATCAAACCGAATTTATACTTGCTAGTATATTTAGATATAATAATTCCACACTAACTCCTGTTCTACTCAAGTACCAATTACGTCAAATTTTGGTGCGTTGAAATGGCCACGTAATTCTAATAAAGTCGATAACAATTTAATGATTAAATAGTTTGGACGATCACTTAATCGGAATTATAATTTTAGCTACAAGTATTTGCATTTTATGCGAATAAAAGATCTCAACATTTCTGTTAAAGTGTTCGATGCTCAATATATTTATATTGCAATCTCGGTGCAAATACGCGCCCACCGAATTTGGAAATACTAACTGTTTGTAACTAGTAGATCAAGTAAAAAGGTCAGCTTGGCAGAGCTGGACAAAAACTAAATAAAAAACAGTATTCTGAGCTCAGTGCGAACAAGATATCGAACATTCTGCATAAAATCTACCTGCAAAATGGACAACACTTGTTTTTCCTGAAAATTTGTTATTCAGAGTTCTGCAAGTTTTATATATTTTTTAGAGTTGTCTGAATATTAGGGTATTAGGGAATAATAAACAAGTGTTCACTTCTATGTAGAAGCAGCTTCTTGCAAAGAGTTCAATTCTATAAGGTGGGTAATATCATATCACAATGTTTTGTTCATATGTACAGGAGAAGAAATGCGAAATTTGTGAGAATTTTCCATTTTAACGGTACTCATTATATTTCCACATTGAATAACTATTATTTCTCTTAATTAGGATAGGTAATTACCAGTCGATGAACTACGCTTCTATGCATGTGCCTTGCAATGTGAAATGAGTGTTAATTGTTTCCAATAAACAGAACCTACATCCGTGTGACATTTGGATATTTCAGAGAGACTCTTTGTTCTCCTAATTTGAAGCTCTCTACGAGAATAGAACAGGCGCTAGTGATGATTCAAATTTTTTAGTAATTCTAAAAATGTATGCTAACAAGGATTTGGTACTGGTAAGTACTGAAGATGTCGGTGGTAGTGACTCCGATGTGGGTCGACATTGTTATACTAGACACAACACTGTATACATCCGGTTTCACGTGTAATGTACAACAGAAATGCAGCTTTACATAAAGTATGAGTTGTTTGGCAGAACGCTTACTCTCATAAAATAAATAATTTATATTCCACTATAAATACGTTTTGTGGAAGTTGAATGTCAGAATTAATTGTTGTCCACCCTGCAAAACTTGCTTCCTCACTGAAACACTTTCCTAATTCAGTCGAATCAATGCTTTGTCAGTATCATGTTAGTTTATTCGTCTTATTGATGGCAATGGAAAAGGACAATTTGTCTAAAAAAGCCAAAGTAGAATTCGTATTTTGTCAAATGCAGATGAGAATTCGTAGAATGCATATTGGGAACTTGTTTAATAACTTGGAAGATACAAAAAATAATTTTGATAATTCTAAATTTATTAACTTTCATGATTATTCAAGTATGTTTACGTGTCAAATAAAAAATATAATGTCAGTCACAAGTACCAAATTGTCAAAGTCATCATCGTCCTTTCTATGTACACAGTTATTATCAGCAATATAGCATATACGAATTCTCACTTGCACGATTGCACGGGCTTTTTTACGAATCCTCCAGACACGAATTCGCCACAAAGGATACCCCGAAGGAGAAATCCTTAATATTAGTACGTTATTAAATTTTGGATAGCAACTGACATAAAACGTTGAAATTCATTTCACCCTAAACTATTTACAAAGTGTGGCTAATGATTTTTGTCACGTTTTTGACTCACTCGCTATACTTCTACTTACATAAGGCATACATGTAAAATTTTGGTTCTTTTCAAGTGTTTTCCATCTCTTTGGCTACATAAAAGTCAAGCTTACACGAAAAAGAATTTAGAAACAAAAGGAGTAAATACATTCTCCACATTCGCTCTTCGTTTGCACACAATGTTACCGAAACTAAAGGTAAAATGTAAAGTACATACATATATCTGCATACTGTGTGCACATCTATAGCAGAGAACCAATAAGCAAGAAAATGTGGAAAAGTTTAATTCTAGGTGAAAGAAAGGGCAAAAGTGGAGTGAAACTAAAGAGCAACAACCGAAAAGAAAATCGATTTCATCTCACTTCCTTTTCACTGTGTACATTCTTATGAACATGATGTATGCTGGTGTGCACGTATATGTATATGTTGTTGATGTGTCCGTGTTTCTTCCCTCTTGTAACGGATACATTAATATTTTCTTTTTCTTCTCACTCCGACATTACAACGTATCAGATTCTGTGCTCCTTCCTCTCGTGACACTTTACCTACACAACAGTTGCCCAACATAATATTGCCACATATGCAAATTATACAGCTGTGAGGTAAAACTTCGGCAAGATAAAGAATACTCACTGTGTGTGTAGTGAGCTCATTTTCTTATCTCTCTTCTACTATTTCATGGCCTTTTGTGGCAGTTCGTGTTACGCTATTCCAACAAACAAAGGATGTACTATGTTTTAGCATTGTAATAGCGAGCGACAGAAAATATTAAAGTTCCTTGTGCATATCAGATGATATTTCTAAGAAATAGTTAATTCAACGGACTTGCTCGCATGGTAAAATATTTAATAGGTTGTATAACTTTCTCTAAATAACGCTGTTCATGTGTATAGTACAGATTTAGCTACACTATAATTTTAGATTGAAAAGCCGTATTCTAACGTGAAAAATTGATGGCTTCTATGAAAGTTGCAAACAATAACTGACTAAACGTAATAATAACTTTTGCATGCAAGCAAAACGTATTGACAGCAAATTGTAGAGAGAAATAATTTTTTCTACATATTACCTATGTATCCACAATTTCTCCTGAAATACATGGGTCCTATGTTGTTGTATTGCTCAATGTTTGACCTTCACAAAGACTTTCACTATGTAATCGGTGCTTGGACTTTGTTGAAATCGAGTTTGGTACACATAGTATTAGTGCACCTGGATTTCGTTCAACACTGGATGCGGTGTAGTCATATAGCTACAACGGTGGCAACTGTACCCCCGCTTTCAACAAAATATAGGAAATATGTTTGCTGTTTAATACATATATGTATATATGTACTTACTCATACATACATACATACGCTGTACGAAATTCTCATTGTTCCAGTTTAGCTGTCTGTACTTTCAAAATAAACATTTCATAATCAAGGTTGTATTGTTACTTTAGTTAGATACTGGATCCGGTATTTAATTTATTGCCAGTATTTGCTTTCAGGTAGCAGATAAGACGGTGAAATCCTAATCAAATTAACTCCAGAATAACATTTGACTGTTTGTGATTTTAAGCACAATTATAAATTAAACAGGTACACAGAGTAGCAGTCATGACAGGTTATTTTTTCAACTGACAGTACAAACTACAGGTCAAACAGAGGACAAAGGTCTATAGCGAATACATGAGCCCTTCATTAAAATTACAGCAACACGACTGTGGACTCTCCACAGCCAGTCAAGGTTAAAATCTTCTTTTTGTATGTATGTGTGTGCAGTGCGCTCCTTGTATTGACAAGGTAGGCAGTTCAATTCGGCCGTAGTGCAACTTATTTATTTATTGCCTTCTGGAGTGTGTCTATACATATAAGTGATATATCTGCAATAGAGGTCTGATAGTAGACGTCGCCATGTACACTACACTACTACTACTACTACTACAAATACGACCACAGACCGCATAGCATAGTAACTGTGACTAAATAGCAAACCACACTTCTTCTATGGTAACTCGTAAGATAAATATATATAAAGTGTACAGTAGAATCAGCTTTGCAAATCCTAGCCAAATACAATAATTTGGAAAGTTTGTGGTAAGTTTTTCATATGTATGCACACACTCGTTATGTGCACATATAGATATAAAAGATATGTAACCAGGTGGGTAGACTGTAATCATATCAACTCGGTGTTTGAGTTTCCTTCCTGGGAAATTTCCTAGAATCGATTTCGAGAAACCGCAAGAAATAAACTAGTGGGCTAGTACTCAGCTGTACACATACTACATAGTTTGGAGCACACAGCTGCAAAGTTGCAGAGGGAAGGGACGGAATGTCACTGAGCTTACTGCATATTGTGCATACATAAACTTTTCTTACTTTTATACTACACTGTATATGGTGTATCCCCGTATTGTCCGCTTTGTTGTGTGCAAATCCTTTTGTAGTGAGTGTGTGTATCCAGCCTTCCTTCCACCCGCATACGTATATATATTTCTGAGCATAATGTAAACATTTTGCATACATAGCACGGCCCAATCCGCACAGATGCATATACCTATGTATTAGTAGTACCGAAATGGAACAGCACGTGCAAATATTTTTGTTGATTTGGCCATAGGAGAATTGTATTCGAATATTTAGAACCCATACATAGAGCACATTATTTAATAGTAGAGGTGGTCGCTGGACTGGGTATACAAAATGGGCTGCACTGTCCCAAATTTGGAATCATGACACTTGTTTGTATGAATTCAATCTTAAGATTAATAAAATTGTTTGCAATCAAATACTAATTGTGTTCCAGGAATTAACTGTAAAGTGGAACTAGAATATTTTGAGTTTGCGCTAGTTTATTGACTTCAATTCAGTCCGTCGTACATTCCAACAATTATTTAGGAAGTTGGAATGCAGTAAAACAAAATATTAATAATAATAGACATTAGAGGTAATTATAGCATTTCTGAATCATTCCACACAAACTTAAAATGCAAGCAAACTATTTGCTCATTAGATTGCGCATTACGTGGAAATTTGAAACAGGAATGCCCTTTTTAAGTAGCACTGCAGAAATGGCATTTACTTTCTCCAAGAAATATCTACAGTTGTTTTAATAATAATACATTTACAACATGTGTATGTGTATTCGCAGTCATTTACGTGCATATGTGACCAGAAATCGAGTTAATAATCTAATTTAGATTACAGATTGAATGCCTTGTGCATGTCATATATTAGTATTTATATAGCAGTGTATAATCTGTAGCACACATTGTGTACGCTACTTTCACTTCAAGTTACTATTAAAACGAATGTACACATAAATATGTAGCCTTCTGCATGTAGCTTTCTTGCTCTGAGCTGCAGTAATAATAGCACAAATATTATGTGGCTAAAATATATTCTTTAATGATATGCGTGTGTGAATAAGGGAACATACCAAAGGCTTTCCCTTGGTGAAAAATGGGTGAAAGTTTTTTCATTGCGTCGATTCCGTTGGTTGGGTTGTTGTAATGCAATGACATTTCAATGCAGTAAATCGACCTTATGTCAATAAACGCTTTTTCAGCGCTAAAGAAAATACTAATAAATAGACGAAAGAACGCCGTCCTAGGATTTGTCACAATTCAGAATTCTTTTGCATCGATGGAATTGTTTCTGCACATTCTACCAAACTCTTTTTCTCAACAGCAGGAAAATAAACCTACTAAAAGTACAAGCATGTGCATGTAGCTCCAAAAAAGTAATAAAGCTGTGTACGATACAATATAATTGGATCTATGTGTTTAATACTGTCGGAGTATACAAATACAGACTGTATTATACAGCCTTAATGTTATTTGTGAGTGTTTCTGGGAATTCGTCAGAAGTAGGACTACTACAAAGTACGGGCTCTGGTACACATTTGTTATTATGAACAATAAGTGGAAATTGCAGTATCTAGCATTAAGTATCTGGGAAATCTCTTGTAGTGATACGAGTGCTTTATGCTAAATTATATACGAGTTACAATCGTTTTTCACCGTCAGCATTCAATTGACTTGATATCGGCTTCCGCAGAACCAAGACTCAATCCACGATTTACCAAATTAATAGTTAATAGCAGAAGCACAATAGGGAAACCGGGACTTAGTTCCACTCGCTCTCTTTGTCCTTCAGTCATTTCCTTTCCCAGCTACAGTACAGAACACATGTGCCATTATGGACAAATGGAGGAATAGCCTTGAATTGACTTCCCATTTCCAAACCAATGCAATGCACTTTAAGCATATCCCTATTTTTTCGACTCCATTTGCCTCTAAGCATACGTTGTATGTAGCTAGGCTATAGAGCATTATCAGAAGCTAATGTGAAAGTCTGTGAGAATGTTATATTATATTTTTTATGTGATATAGATGTATAGGCACATTTAGGTAAATCAACATAACCTACCTTACCTGTCCACAAAATATCATGAGTATTTAATGGACAGGTAGAGGGCAATAGAACTAAAGTTGTTTTCTTCCTATTGGCTTTCACTGATTGTGAGCAGTAGAGCTGTGTATGAACCTATACTTATAGGAAAACTACTAGCACTACACAGATGAAAATGGAATGCCTTAAACCAAAACGTAACTTTCCCATTAATGGACAAAGTTTGCATGCTTTTGCCAACTATCGAATTTCTGACTTTACTGCTAGGTAGGCAATCTGAATGAAAGTATAATGTGAGACAACCCACCATGTATCAACCACATTATTTATTTATAATTTTAAAAAGAGGAAATACTGTGTGCTTATGGTTAATAGGAAGCCGCGTAAGAATAAAAAGAATTTGTCATATATTTGATTAAAAAATTGTTGCAGATCACCAATGGGACATTTAATTTTATTTCATTTTTCAAACTTTCATTTCATTTTTTCCACTTATTAATTTTTTCATCTCATTCTTCAAAAAGAAATGGAATGAAATTAAATAAAAGAATTTTTTTCATTTATTTATTTAAAAAATTCTACCAAGTAAATCGAACAAAATTAAAAAAATTATGTTTAAATCAAACTTGGAATCCAAAATTTCAATTTTTTCATTTATATGAACGACGAAATTTCTCTTTGATTAGCTGGTGGTGTGAATAATTGTATACTGAAATTTATGTGGCACCACATTAAAATATGTCTTATTCAAGAAACGTTTGAAACTTAGTAAAACAAGGGGTTTTTCATAAAGTACTATCGCTCTGAAGATGAGGAGTCTGAGATTGCATTACTTGGTAAAACCATAACAAACTATAGTTGTCCCATGAAAGGGGGAGGGGTTCTGAAAACGGCGATTTTAGAGTAAATGTACTTACCCCTAATGTGAAAATCTTAAGGACAGAAGTAGGTTTGCGATGGTAATATCGAAAACAGAGACAATCATATCTCGATGCGCCTATTAGTGAGCGGTTATAATGCGTAAACTTGCTTTAGCAATGAAATAAATGCATTTATTTTATTTTATTTTTCATAGTTTCATTTTATTTTTTCCAAATCTTCCATTTCATTTCATTTCGAAATACTTTAATTTCTATTCATTTCATTTCGAAATACTTTAATTTCTATTCATTTCATTTCGAAATACTTTAATTTCTATTCATTT
>JABASC010001546.1:0-22568 GCA_019776185.1 Plutomurus gul | reverse complement strand
TTTTTAGTGCATATTTAAGTGCATATATCAACATTTATTAGAGCATATTTGCAGGCATATTTCAATTTCACGATTTTTGGTGCATGCATATCCTAGCTCAATGATCAGTGATACCTACCATTTTCGTAGTTACGTTCAATTTTTACAGTTCCCGTGGACCCATTACTTACAAATAGTCATAAAACAAAGTACACCACATTTAAAATGTAAAAAAATGTGGGTTTATTGTTCATAAATTATGAATTATGAAGATTTTAGTTGCACCAACTTATAGTAGAGCAATTGTCACTCTTACTTTGAGCTTAAACTTTCAGCACATAAAACCACACAAGAATTACTAAATACATGCTCTCCAATCTCCAAAATATACGGACACTCAATCCGATACAACCTTAGAAACCCACAATTTATTTATTTTATTTATTCCTGGTGGTAAAAGCCCATGCTCTGCCTAGAGAAGGTGATCTGATAGAAAACCAGTGTGCCACCGAATTTTGCAGCTACAATCCTTTCTGAGAGGAGAGCTTGTTCTGGGGCTACGATAGTACTGTAAAGTAAACCCATATTCATTTTTTACCCTGGGTCAGGGGGTCAAATTCAATCCGATACAACCTTAGAAACCCACAATTTATTTATTTATTTATTCATGGTGGTAAAAGCCCATGCTCTGCCTAGAGAAGGTGATCTGGTAGAAAACCAGTGGGCCACCGAATTTTGCAGCTACAATCCTTTCTGAGAGGAGAGCTAATTCTGGGGCTATGATAGTACTGTAAAGTAAACCCATATTCATTTTTTACCCCGGGTCAGGGGGTCAAATTGTAGTATCAATTACCCCAAGGACGTACCCCGTACTGACACCGAGCCAGCCACACGTAGACTAGCAGACACTCCTAAAACCCAACATTGTCCGGGCTCCAATACATTTTTATTTTTAATCAATTCCCTAAAATTTGACATAATTTGAGAATTTTTTAATATTACAGCCAAATTGGACAGAATGTGAAAATATATTTCTATTGGATCATCAATTTCCTAAAATTTGACATAATTTGAGAATTTTTTAATATTACAGCCAAATTGGACAGAATGTGAAAATATATTTCTATTGGATCAGTTCTCGCTTCATCGCGAGATTCTCACTTGCAAAGCGACAGATGCGAGTACGAATCTGCGAAAGCAAGAAATTTGGCGACTCATCTGTTCGAATTTAAATCAGAATAACACATTAGTTCGTCGTACACCAGCGGAAGTGCGTAGAAAATGGAAGAACCTGGTCACAGCAGCCAAAAAGGAAGTTTGGGAAATGAAACATCAATTTCACATGAGTGGCGGAGCGGGTGGTGGGGCAAATGGGAGGAAAATCTCAGAGTTGAGTCAACGTGTTCTTCAGCTTCACTCTAGTGGCAATTCCTCGAATAACAGCAACGGTCTTTTCGGAAGTTTGGGAGGTCTTCACGGAGGATCCCTTTTGGGGAATGGTGGTGGTGGTGGTGTGGGAGATAAGTACTTGAATAATCATTCAAAATATAGCGAATATATCGAGGATAAAAATTTCATCCCTGCACACTTTACCCCTATAATAACTCTGAGTGAAAGTAATAATAATCATATTAATTTAATGGGAGCAAATAATTCCGACGGGCCACCCAGTCCCATGAGTGAGGAGGATGATGAGGAATCCAGTGAATCTAGAAATGCCACAGAATTTATGTCCGACTCCGGAATCTACGAACAGGAAGGCATTGATCTACGAGTAAATGTGACCAGAAATGGAAATTCTAACAGTGTCCACAACATGAGTATGAATCAGGATGATGACGAGGACGATGAGGACGACGTGGATATTGTGCCCAATCACTTAATAGAGAGGTGCTACTCAACTCCTCTAAATAATCTTAGACATCCGCAACAACTCCCTCTGAATCGCACCACGGGTCTTTCGAATGGACCCGTCGTCATTGATCGAGACCAGAATAATTCCTCGTCCCAACTCAGTAGGACCAACGGTGGAATTTGCTCGTCCGTCATCACCGTCGTCGCAACTACAAACAAAGACAATCATTCCGAAGAGAATTCTCAAACTTCAGGCCAGCAACGAAAATGTTCTGAAACGACCGAAGAAATGTCCCCAGCAACGGCAGACCCTTGTCCTAAACTACACCCCAGCTTCGTTCCTAACGCCAAGGACTCGGAGGCGATCGGTAATCTCTATAAAGAGAAGCTGCAGCTACAAATTGAAATCCTGAGACTCACAAAGAGGAAATTGATCCGAGATCTGAAAACGCCTACAAAGAAACCGGCTGGTGGCTTCATGAACAAGAAATTCGTTTGGATGCACACTAAGAACCTGAATAGGGACACAAGGTCAAAGAGTACAGAGAAGTAGTCGGGGACTATAATCTTCATAGCATTATTTTTTTTATCAATACAGCAGTTGACGCCGCCACGCTACCTACTGCGTAATACATACTAGTATCAGTATCATCTATTTTTATACTAATCATAAACTGTACGCACACAAAAATACAAAATACTTGTAACAGAGCTTTTTCTTTTTATTTTATATTACACGCTAGTTAAATGGTGCCTTCATGGTGTTTATTATCGTAGTTAAGTCGTTTCGTGTAGTAAATATATATTATGTCCTAGTTGAAGAAATAGCGTTTTACTATTTCGATTACTTAATTACGATCTTGTGCTCAAATGCTCTTAACATTTATGGTGATATTGAGATTAATGTTGTACCTTTGGAAAAGTGGTCATTTCAAATACTTCAACACCTGTCCCTACTACTAGCTACTACTACTACTACTACTATTTCATGTATTTCTATTGATAAGTCGTCGCCAACAACAATATTATCTGTACTCCTTTATTACTTACATTTACTGTATACAATAAGTGGTAGTACGTAATAATTTTTTTAGTAGAATCTTTTAAACGTGTTCTAATATCATATCATAATATATTTTGTAGTACTCAACACGTCTCTTCTGGCTACACACTATCTTGTTGTAGCCGCTTCATGCCTGTATCTGTCATATCTATAGGTTTTATATTTAAGCAAGTCGTTAGTAGTATCTTATAGGTAATCAAATAGTTTGTAGTTATCATTCGTTGTCTGTGGTCTGGTCTTGTCTGGTCTGGTCTACATTCTTATGGATAAATTAAAATCTTTATAAGGATTACTATACAACTTTGCATAATGCATCTCAATTATACTCACTACACACAGCACACATATGTACGCGTATACTGAAATATACTGAAACGACATCTCACAGAGAGAGAGCACCACATCGAAACATAAACGCACTTAGCACAATATGGAGGATACACGAACGACGACACAGAATCGACGTAGAACTACCAGTTTATTTATTGCTACAGCCTTCCTTTAATTAAGCTGCCGTTCACTCTCACCTGCATCTCTCTCACTCTCTGTAGCATTGCACCTTTTGTCTCTTTTCATTAATGTATCAGCAGATGGATCGAGCTATGGGTCTATACTGGTCCCTTGTGCAGTCAGTAGGTAGTATAGTATCAGCCAGTACCTACTGTAAGGACGTAGGTTTGTTTGTACATTGAACACATAGTCTGAGTTGCAGTGCAGTGCAGACAGAGTTCTATGGCGAGGTGTCATGCCAGATAATAAATTCAGCTGTGTTGTGATGCACTATGAATATTTAATTGGTGGCGAGATTCGAAGAACTTTAGTGCCATAGCATTTACAGCTTAATGTAGAAGGCAAAAGGCTCGTTTTATGCCCCTTTACGTGTCAGACGGCGTTAGACGAATTAATTTCAGTATAATTGTAACTGTAACTCTTTCTGTGTCTATCCTTTAAAAGATCGATATAATAAATAATTGCGTGACCCAGCAGCAAGCGTTTTTTATTTTATATATGTACTATATGCAAGTTTGAATTCGTACCATTACAGATTATAATCCCCCAATAGTATTCCACTGGTCAAGTCAATTCCACAAAGTGACTGTAATTAAGAGAAAACATAAATAGCAGAAAAATTAAAGAGTATATAAACCATTGGAACAATAGTAGAACACTTGTTATTTAAGTACAGCCAGATCAGCTTAGTTGTAGTAGTACAGAGTAGAAACAATGGCCGTGAACTAACAATTGGATCAAACGAGTCGAGTTCCAAACACTAATTTACATATTTAATATAGGTACTTATACTCCTTATCTTCATTCATTCAAAGAGTCTTTACCAGTTTATGAACAATAAAATAAACTGTGAATTACACATTATGCAACAAATACAAGTATCACAGTTTTCACTGTGCGCGTACCATTATAATGATGTAAGAAGGATGCAAAGGTGATGTTCGCTTCACAGTATCACAAAGTACATTTTATTCTAATATATGACGTTACCTTTACAAGCTGAGCTGTCGTTGCCCACAAAATAAAATCTGTTCATCGTATGTCCAAGCCAATGTTAGACACGGTGACACAAGCATCTGCTGAGCTGTACTTCAGGTTGTTCATATGTATTAGTANAGCATCTGCTGAGCTGTACTTCAGGTTGTTCATATGTATTAGTAACCTATATTGACTCTGTTTGTAGATATAGATGCTGCATTCTTATTACTGGTACAAGTTGTTTCCAATTTGAGTCGGATTGGGTTTCGAAACGTTTTCATGCCTACTTTTGTCACATGTCGTTCCAGGTTGTAAATTCTGTCATGGAGCAAATATCCTGCTTATGTACAAGCGTAATTTTGGAAATACCCAAAGCTCGATTCATTGGGAAATTAGACATTCATTCCCATTTGGTTAAAAAGCAAGAAAAAGGGACTCGTAATACTAAATGGGGAAATTGTACCTGCTAGCTGCCTATATTTACAAATATTTTTATTTTAAAACTCTTTGTTTGCCTACGGTGCGATTTAATTTGCAATATTAAAAGGAAGAGCTTTTACTTATACAGGGGAGGTACATGAAAAAGGTAAACCACAAATTTCTAATAAAAATTGCATCCACCTGCCGTGACTTTCTGAATAAATATTTGAAAACAAAGGTAGTAGTCGTGGTGTATAATATGATGAACTAATAAGCTCAACAGTCTCACATCCAAACAAAAATGAAAGCTTTGTTAGTAAAACTACTTTTTCTTGATTTACAAACAACGTGGCTGTCCTGACTGCTCTTTAGGATACAATACTACGTGCAAATGAATACAATCTGCATTACAGTCAATATAGGTAATGTATCAATGGTGTGTATACGTACGTCCACAGGACATATAGTACACACAGAGATAAGATGCGTGCATCTCTGGCCACTTGTTTCTGGCTGACCACAGCAAAGCATATATATACAGCTTGCTTAAGAAGTGTGATACGTTGTGTTTAAACAAGTGTTGCAAGAGATGAATTCACTGACTGACTGTGTGTATAGGCAGTTGTATTGTATTGACTGTATTATTGACTGGTATGGGTTTGCTAACAGTCCTACGGATCGATCAAATCAAAAGTTACTAGTTTGTAGTTAGTATGCGATACACGTAGGCAAATTAGTATGTGCAATGCAACTTGCAGAGTTTACTCTCGTATAACTGACATTACGAGCAGAGCAGTAGGCAAACAAACGAGAGGTACCGTATCATGGTATACGTTAATTATTAATGCCAATTCCATCTCAATGAGAATCACTTGGGATTTTACAGGATTAGGGATTAGAGACCTGACCATTGAAGAAAGTATAATCAATAACGTTTTTCTACATTCCTATTCCATTATTGTACACTGCACTTTTACTACCATTACGGATAAACTTTTTTATGGAGTTGCGACTGCTTATGTCGACTTAGCTTTTCGTCATACACACTCTGCTTATTGTTAGTCACTAGCATTGTCAATCAGTACACACAATAGTACAACTGCATTAGTAACAACAAGAAACTACAATTAGGCGAAAACCGGTGCAATATGTAAGTTGTAGATGGGGGAAACGAGTCCGCAGTCGAAAATGCTTACAATGACAATGTATGCCCTTTATGTGTAAATCCAATATGTAAGTTTCTTCATCTTTCTTTATCCTCATCAAACATTTTAATTGTAGAAAAATGTTATTTTTAATTGATGTAACATAGTATTTTCTCCACGCTGAAAGATTTAAAATGCGTTTTTGTGTGCTCTATAAACAACTCTCCTCTGGGAAGCACCATTAATGTTGAGCAACAGTTGATTTTGTACGGAAAAAATAAAAATGCTTGATGTAAGCTGATGGCACTTGATGCAAAATCTAATGAATTTATGCGTACACTCGACCACCACAAAGCATTTAGCACTGTGATTTTATAAGTGTTTACTGGCCAAGGCGCAAAGGTTGTCAGGGAGTGGATACTAAATTTGGCTTCACTGACAAGCCCCAGTAATATCAGAATGTCATTGGATTTTATCTATAAAAACTGTTTATTATATGCCGTTAAGCAAAGCGTTTAGATAATAAATGAAGTCGAGGCACATACCAAAAGGAATTAACGACTCCCACTTTCTACCTTATCATACGGATTCTTATCACATATTTTACATTAATGGAAATATTCCACATGTGCTGGATACTTAGAAGCAGCTGCTGCAAATATTTAGTACCTACTTCCCCGTAAGTGAACAGGAAATGTTGATTAAGAAGAGAGATATAATTAAAAGAGAAAATTAGATTATTTTAGAAAATGAGTGAATCAGGATCAGTGGCCAGGAATCGTAGACGTGCAAGTCAACAGACAAAAGCTGGGGAATTACCTTTGACAATTACAGATGCGGAGCTGTTGGAGGACGAAGAGGAAAACAAGAAAGGAAAGGAAATTGTTGCACCGCAGAAATTCTCTTTTTTGTGCATTGTGATCTTAGTTGGGATTTGCACTTTATTTGCTAAGTACATGGATGGTAGACTACCTAAAGCTTTAGTAGAAGAGGATATACTCAATAACACTGGCAGGTAATTAAATTTGAGATTTTGCTCTACACACAAGAAAAACGAAATACGTTTCGAGTCGCAAATACCACGTATAATATTAATTTTCTGGTATACGTATATCAAGTTCAGAAGTTCTAAAAATACTGTATTATTTGCCAATTTTTAGTTTTATAGAAGAAAGAGCACGAAAAGATTTGCACACATTAACAAAAGTCGGTGTTCGTGTGGCCGGAAGCAATGAAACAGACGTGATAACAGTTGCAAATTTCGGAGACATCTTAGATAAAATAGTACATGAAACAAATTATGTTCATAATGTAGAATGGGAAGTGCAAAGGGCGAGTGGCGCATTTTTCATGGACAGTGATGAGGGACATACATCCACATACACGGAGGTACCAACTAATAAATTGTAGAGCAATTCTTAATGAGCAAACCTCTTCATTTGCTTTTTATGGGTCATTTCAAATTCAAAATATTAAAAAAGTTTGGTAGCAAGTTTTTTTATATATTACAGAATGTGTTTTTCAATCTTTAACAACTTTTTCTGCTTTATCCACTCTAGATCGCCAATGTGATTGCCAAAATAGAACCGGCAGATGTTTTCAAACGATCTAATAACTCTTTCATGGTTAATTGCCACTTTGACACAAAGCCTGGAAGCCCCGGTGCCACGGACAACATGATAAGTTGTGCAGTTATGTTGGAATCTCTCAGGGTTCTCTCAAAGCAAGAATCACCATTACGAAATACAATTGTATTTTTATTTAATGGAGCGGAAGAACTCGGACTACAAGGAGCCCACGCTTTCGTGAACGGAACCGAAGGGACAAGTTTAGAGATGGGACATAAGTGGTCCAGAAACGTGAAGGCATTTGCTAATCTGGAAGGAGCCGGTGCAGGAGGTCGAGAGATACTTTTCCAAACTGGCCCTGGCAACAGTTGGGTTTTGAATGCGTACTGCAGGGCAGTGCCTTATCCGTATGGAAATGTTCTTGGAGAAGAAGCCTTCCAACTCGGATTAGTGCCATCAGACACAGATTTCCGAATTTTCAGAGATTTTAAAGATATTCCAGGACTTGACATGGCTTTCATCAAGAATGGATGGGTCTATCACACAAAATGGGATAAATTGATTGAAATCCCTCCCGGGAGCATACAGCACATGGGGGCAAATGCCTTAGCACTAATGAAAGAATTTGGAAATTTAGATTTGCAAACTGAACAAACGGATGGGAAATTCGTGTTTTTTGATGTGCTTGGTGGTTTTATGATTAGATACTCTGAAGTTGTTGGAATTGTGATTAATGTCGTGGTTGGAGCGGCCACTCTGATTTCCATATATTTGTTTGATGGTGAGACACTTTATTTTATTTGCTCATTTGCTTTTGCTTTATGCTCGCACAGTCATGTAATGTGTGTATATGATGTAAAACATTTTACTTCAGTTCATAGGAAGATGAAGATACAAGAGATTGTACTGCTGCCTGTAGCTACAATTGTTTCATGGGGACTAGGCATAGGGGCTGCTGTATTAGTAGCTCTATTCCTGAATGGCTGTGGCTATGTCAAACCTTTCTATTCATATCCCAGTCTTTCCTTTGTTGTGTTTGGCATTCCAGCCATATTAGCTCAGACAATTTCATTTTCCTTCATCCTGAAAGGATCCGAAACAAAAACATGGGTTGCAGGCAAAGTGGTAACGGCCATCATCACAATTGCAATGACATTCGTCACCAGAGCAGTCTACGTCTTCACCATCAACTTACTGTTCGCAGTTGTCGCACGATTACTCAGTCGGTGGGCTTGCAGAGGTGGAATAGTCTAAATTTCATTAGTCTTTTACATTATTTAACTTAAGTATGTAAGATTTAATCAGTAATTTAATTTTAGGGTGGCCGAGAGGAATATTAGCAACTTACCTTGTAATTGGAGAGGTGATTCCCTTCCTTCTCTCAAGTTATATTTTGATAACCCTTGCTGATATTTTTGTCCCAATTATGGGAAGATCGGGATCCGAGACAAATGCAAACCTATTTTTTGGACTCATTGTTGCTGCCTTTGTCTCTGTTTTGTTATTTAATGGTCTCACATCTGTATTCGTGACCTACAAGAAAACAACTCTCATCATTTGCTTTCTTCTGAGTTTCTTCCTGCTAAATCCAATGATAGTTTTTGGATTCATTGGAAAAGTTCCATATCAAGAGAAAACTCCCATGCGTCTTAACATTGTCGTAAGTAAAAATAGACAATGCATTGAAATATCACCTTTATACTCAAGAATTTGTTTAGAAATTTAAGCCTACATGAGGATTTTTTAATTTCCAGTAGTCAATACGAATTTTTAATCTTTTTCTATAAAATTTGCTCACGTAGCAGTGTTCGTAAGCCCAGGCTCCACTTTTACCACCCAACTGCTAAAAATGGAAGAATTAACAGTATATAAGAGATATCAAAATCTATGTTTGAGAAAGACTACAAATAGTAAATTTGTGGAATAGAAATCCACATCAGTTAGTTCAACGCATATAAATCGCAGCATTTCTCGCAACGTCGCAACTCTTTAAATTCCGTTTATGTACTGATATATGCATGTGAAAGTGCTGCAGCTTGAGTAAAATTAATTGTAAATACTTAAATTAGTGTTCCCGTTTTACTAACGTTGTGCACAAACTATTACCAATTTTTACCACTTAACCACCTATAAAATCAACCGTGCATTTTACCATTTTTACCAGGTGGTAAAAACCACTTAGTGTCATGTAGGCATAAAATTTGTATTTCTAAAAATAGGTTTAACAATTTTGGGATTTACTGTCGATTTTCTAGCCACTATCCGTCGGCAATATGATATTTTATGAAAATTATTGATATTGTTTATTATTTCACATCGGTATTTGGCCTTTGTTCTTCATATTCATTTTGAATATCAGGAATAAGCACAATTTTAATTGTGTCGATTCAGAATTAAGTTTGAAAAAAATGATTTAAATTCAATAAATATATTATATTAAAAAATTAATAGAACATTGTCAAAAGCTGATATTATGAAGTAACGGATTCCTTAAATAGTGAGACTACGAGTATAGACTTGAAATTCTTTTTTCACCACCATAAAGTTATCTGATTACGCAAATTAATAACTGCAGTGTGATATTATATCATTTAATGCAGGAACTGGATAGAACATGGTACGCTCCCGACATGGTAACAGTAGAGAAAACAGAAGGAGGATACTGGTTTTGGACGCTGGATTCGAACACAGAAGATTTTATACCGACTTTTATGCATTTTGTAGAAGACATGAAAAATATTACCGATTTCGATGTGGATTCAAATGCTTGCCCTGATCTCTACTGTGCTCAACCTTTTCTTTGGCCTGCAACCGAGCTAATCAAGTAATACCTAAATATGAAGGAATACTACAGCTCGAACTACAACTTTGCAAGATCCCCCTCCCAACCGGCATATGACATTTACTATTGGTCACCCAACCACCCATCATTGTGGTCGTATGCCCAATCAGAAAGGGATCCTGCAAAGTTGTAATTCAAGCGGCTGTAAATGACTACACATGTGTTTACGTGTGACCTTTAGTTTAATAAATAGCGCACTTCATTCATAGGCGTCCAGGCCGATAACCTAGTGATATATAGAAAATTTGATTCTCACAATCAGAAACAATCAAATTTCCAAATTAATTTTTAGTTTGTCGCAGTCAACTAGTCGAAAGAATAGAGAGTGAGAAGACACAGTGATATTGACACGAATATGAAAGTGATAGAATTAATTGCATATTGAATAGTAGGACGATACATATGAATGGAGGAAGTAAGATAGACAGATTGAAAGCCAAGGAAAGATATAGCTACATAAGTAGTGAAAGAAGTATAGAAAGAGAAAGACTCAAGTGAAAGTATTCAGTGATAAGTATTCATCTGCCCTTGAAAACAACAAACCAATAAAACAAAAGTTAAATTAATTTTCGCACTGTCAATATCCAACTTTTTATGTTGTTTTCCGCTCCTTTTCACTTTTAGTCTTTAATATTGATTGATTGCTTTCTTGCATTATTAAGAAAGATAAAGGAAATAAAAATTGCAGTCGTTTGTACGTGTGTTGCGCACTGTAGTGGAATCCGGACCCACGCGATACAGTAAGAATCTACAGTAAGATTGGACTTTTTTCTCTGCATCTCCTCCGATCCCCTCCAACGCATGGAAAAAATGGGCCAGCCCATCCAAAACATCCCAATCACCTTACCTTTCCCATAGCCCATCCAAAATTGGATGGATGGGGGCAATTTAATGGGGTGTTCGCATCTATGTTTTGTAAAGCAAAGTAAAAATACACCTTCTTATTTGTGTATGACCTAATAAGTGTTTGAAATATATTTTTAATAAATAAGAAGCAGAAAACATACTTTATAAAGGCATGCTAAAAACTTGACAGCAAATCCCAATGGGTCGGGGTTATTGATACAAATCGGGGGAATTTCATAGCTGATACAATTCCCATCCTAGACATCCAAAACATCCGAAAGGGTTAGCAGTTCCCAAACAGTACATCCGAAAAGGTGAAAAGGTGAAAGAGGAGAGAAATCTACTGTGCAGATATCGTTGGAATTGGCGTGGTTATTTTCTGCGTTCTCGAAATATTTCAGTTTCAATTTTTGTTGAAAAAATGGCTATATTTTTGAAAATATTAAAAAAATGTGAGTGTTATACATGGTTACTGCAATAGCTTACTAGATTAAAATTCGAAAAAATTCGAAAAAATTGAATAATCTACAGTTGGAAACACGGTCCCGGCACCAACTTCGGGCTCAATTTTTGCTCCCTTAAATATATTTTAAAACATTTAAAAAATAGCTTACCTATGTGACAAAATGAAAAACGCTTGATCTAATGTATTAGTATGATTGCAACCCGAAAGATCGAGGTTTGGGAAAAACGTGAATCTCAATCATGAACGACTCAATAAAGGGTGAAATTGCTAAAATGGTATACTTGGTGGTATTTCGTTGTATATTTAACAAACTGAAATTAATTATTTCTTTGCAGAAAAACTCATTGGATCCCTAAGGATAAAGGCTTGCCCCATTTAAAAGAAGAAGTTAAGATGGTTGTAACGGTCAATGAGACACTTGGGAATTTAAGGAGGATGACATTTGTTTTCTCCGGTCCAACTCAGCTTACAATCGTTCTTAGTCCTGATCCCAGCTATAAGTTGACTAATTGGTCCTTAACTACGAGCATCCCTCCAAGTGGAGTGAAATGGAGAGACCGACCAACATATTTCATTTACCAAAGTAGGGGTTCGCACATACGCAACGATTTCGAATTTTCCTGTGAATTTAGCGGTGGTCCATCAGACGGTCCTGTTGTCGATGTGCTATTAGCTGGATTTTATTTATATGGAGACAATTTGGCGAGCCAAGAATTTCGTGAATTTTCAAGTTTATTTCCTTATTGGACAAACATTATGGACTGGAGCACAGTTTTAAAGATGTACAAACTTTATTAAATTGTTTAATTCTAAGCATGTTAATTACTACAAATATAATTACAAGCATAAAGTGTTGTGTAAATAAAGTTACAACATAAGTGTTTATTTTCTCTGATGGATGTTGTAATGGGCACAATCCTATTTGGTAGTTTGTGACGGTTTACGCGAAAACCATGTTGAATCTTTTATACAAATCGGACCCATCGTGATTTTTTTTTGAGTCCTTATATGAGCACAGTTTTAAAGATGTACATATATACATGCATACAAACTTTATTAAATTCATTAATATTATTATGGTATCACATTCTATATAATTGTATACGAACATGTAATAAAAGTGTGTAAAACATAAAATGTCTCAAAGGATATTCCTTCTACCTTAAACTCTCTTTTCCCAAAATGCGTAACTGCCCTTCTTTAGAGGGTCCCGCAAAGAAAACCTTCCTTTTTGCTAGTTTGTAAAATCAAATCTTGACAGTTTACGGTTCCTGATTTTGCTCGTCGTAAGAACAATGTCAATTCTTTTTCCTTTACATAAATTGGACTTTTATAACCGTACATGATTTTTCTTTGAGAGTCTTTGCATAAATTGAGCCACTTGGCTTCGTTGTCATTAAATGTCAACTTTTCGCAAGTGTTGTTGCCAAATTTTTTCTCAAATAGTGCCAACCTTTCAGAAATAAACCTGAGATACCATTGACTTTCTAATGAAAATTTGAAACTGATTTCATATACTTGCCGTCCGCTGCTGGAGTCCAATTCGTTTTCAATAACATTGCGCACAATTTGTGGGTCGACTGGAATGTTGGTCTTTAGAATGGCAAGTTCACTGTATTGGTCATTTAAATTTAGTAGTAAAGATTGAATCAAAGGTACCCAATAGGAATTCAGTACAGAATGTTCATTAATTAACGTAAATTCAACTAAAGCATTCATTTCCTGGGTGAGTTGAGGACAGGTCTCTTTATTAATTATTTCAACAGTTTCATTGCATGAAATCATGTTTCCAATGAGGAAAAAAGATTTTAGATGAATAGATCGTTTCAAAAGGTTCTTAATATGCAAAACCTCCACATTGCTGTTCAAAATAAGTATTTCAGACAAAAAGGGCATTTCAAAATATTGATCGATTAATTCAAGTAATTTTGGTCCCACTTCACCGTCAGCGTTTACAATGGAAAGAGATGTGAGCATTGGGAAGTATATTTTGGAATGCGGTTCCTGCACACGGGAGTTTGACTTTTTGAAATAAATGGAGAAAAATTGCAATGAAACTATATTGGGAATAGCGGAGAAAATACTACGCAAATCTTCGTTAGAAAAATGGCCAGTAAGCTCCAACTTCTCCGTTATCAATTGCTCAGAGCACATCCTTTCAGATGTGAAGGATTGCCAGGCTTCTGTTTTGGAAGAGTTAACCAGTACACTTATAAGTCCAGGGTCCAAGCAAGATAGTGTTGCAGATGGAGATATTATTATTTCACGAGTGCCTACATTTCCTTGTCCAAAAAAATCTTTTGTATATTTCTGCCACTTCTCGTTTGATGAAATTCTCTCGTGATGACTGATCATATGATGTGTCGTTTTTACTTGGATCGACTCCTTTTCCGAAGAAATCAGAGAGTAGGCACACAATATAAAAAAGCCAACCGCTCCACACATGGAAGTCCAGAACATACAAGTTCGTAATCTGTACACAGATAGACGGTGTAATTGCGAAATTCAGTAAGCTTAAAATTGTCATCACTGACTACAATTAAGATGTTTCTTGTAATACCCTATCCATATATTCTTTAGAATTGTGAATGCAAGTTGAGCAACAGTTAAGAATCACTAAATATTTAGTAGCTGCAATCTGCAATGCAATTATGCAATTCAATCGATTGATTTACCTGTTTTTTACCAGCCTTCCCGTGTTGTTCTTCTTTACTAACTCGAAATCGTTCCCCTTACGAAATGAAAACCTTTGAGAAAACAATAATAAAAGCTGTAATTTACTCCGATCAATCCGGTGCAGTTAAAATGGTCCCTAATAAGTTTTTGTAAACAAATGTCATCTTGATACATTAATTTTAAAGTCCCTTTTATACGTTTAAATATATATCATGAAAAATTGATTTGAAAAGTAATTTGTATTGATATCTGTTATATGTACACATTTTATTTTATTATTACCAAATCCATGAATTCCGTGTGGAGGAGGAGTTTCCATAGTGTGACTCCACCACAGAAATTTCGTCTTCCTCTGAGTTTTTTAACGGTTGGTAACTTTGGAAAAAGAACATTTAATTATTAAAGCCACAATGATTTCCTTTTGTAAAACCCCAAATCCAACGAATCCATAAAATACTACTATATTGTATTTTAACTAACCACACGGTATCAGTGTGCAGTACAGGCGATTCCATTCTGTTTGTTGTACGGTATTTATTGTAGACCGACATACTTCAATGCAGCTTTTACGAAGATAAAATTGTGAAGGTATCAATTCTGCATTGTGTATGGAGTATCAAAATTTTCCCTCCCAAATTCATGAAAATGCAGAGTGATGGTAATATTAAAAATGCAGTTGGTCTCGATGATGTCCGATTCCAGTTTATTAAAAATGTATTGCATTATTATTTGTGTCGCCGCTCTGTATTTGGCCAACACGAGCTTACAGCAAAAAATGGAATAAGCAACTTTTATCGGTTGTTATTGTTAAACAAATAGCAGAAGTACGATAGATGTTAGTGAAACGGCGCATTAAGATAAGAAAATGAGAGCAAACCACATCATTTATAACTTTTTTCAATATATGTACCTCATCATGTATACATTTAAGCTCTGTCATAATGTCCCAAGGTGTTTGCTGTGTGTTGGAATGTGTGTGTACAAATGTTAACCCTACGATCAACATGTGCTCCCAGTTCTCGGATAAAATGAAATCACCCATTCTTTCGTTGAATTCAGGGTTTGATATGTTCGCAACAATTGAAAAGTGCTGACGGTTCGTATATTGCATTTAACAGCTTAATACTTCATAGTATAGTAGTTATGTACCATTGGTGATGCAAACCAAGAGTTTTGGTCTTTATCATATTACCCGAACGATTGTGCTGAATTTTTTCTATCTACTCCAAATATTTGTTTTAGCAGACATAAAACACATTACCAATGTATACCAGAGTCGTAGCATTTTAAAATGCTACGACTGTGGTATACATTATACAGATATATTCTGTATATATATTCTGTGAATTGCCAAAATGCACCAATACATATTTACTGTACCCTTTCGCGCAGTGAAATTGGCACATGCACTGCTTCACGAGTTGAAGAATTTTCGTCGATTGCGGGTAATTTCTTCATGCATGGTATACTGATACGATTTAGGGAATCCCACTTACATACAATTAACATATAACTAACAGATATATTAACCCTTGCGTTATCGTTTCAAAGTGTGGATATTTTCTCAATCTTCAATTTCGTCTTCAATTTAGATTTTTGGCTATTACAGTGTTTTTGTTTACTTTGCCAAATAGGTTTGTTTCACTATTATGTGTATACCATTTACACAAATCCATGCAGAATTACTATTTTGCTCGCTGAAGACGAATCGTTATGACCCGAATAGGGATATTCGAATGTATTCGGATATGAAACTAATAAAAACGTGTGTATGTTTGTGTTTGGAGATAAATGATATGTGCTTAACAGAGTTACACCTAAAAGTTTCAAAGATTAAGTATTATAATACATTTTAATTAAAAGGGGGGAGTGAATTTATGTCGCTTTGTCTAATCCATCGGTGCTGTAATCTTCTTGTAGTAAGTGGGTTATTGACGATGGCAAATACAAGATTATATTTGCATTTTTTAAGTTTGATCAGTACATGTCTCCATATTTGCGACTTGACCTGCCAAGAGTAATCCATTCTTCATTTGATTAGGTATCCCCTGACTGGGAATACTCTGGACTCAGCACAGGGGTTTAGTATAATAAATGAACATTTTATGTTATATTATGTGGATGTTTCTAATCAATGAACAACCCAATTCCTATTTTTTCTTAAAATTGTGATAATCGTACTCGAGATTTTTATAAGCCTTTTATGTAATAGTAATAAACGGTGATACAAAAATGTGTGCAAGTTTTTATACACGTTGTTACGCATGCGCTCCATAATACCAACTTTTACCACTGACTGACTACACTCACTCCACACTGTCCACACCACACATTCACTACTATTCATTTACTATTACAAATTACAACGTGCAAAGAAAAGTCAAAGTAATTCCGTTTTGTTGACAATAAGAAATAATATTTTGTTAATAGTTTATCGTTTAGTTTATGCTTATCTGTTATCTGTACATATATAAGTTTAAAATATCAATATATTTATAGAAATTTACAAAGTAAGGTGTTCTGCGAACGTGCGAACTGCGAACGACATTTCATATTTCAAGGCAAGGTGACTTTTTATCAACGTCAACTATTCTACCGTTTCGTGAGTAAATTTGTAATTCTAATTGATAAATTTAAACTACGAAAACTCGATTGCACGCATTTTTTGAAACGTGTGTTGTTTATGAGAGTATGTAGCTTTTAGGTATTCTATATTCTATTAGACATTGTAATTGTAGAATAGATGTTGGATTGTGAATCTTCTGCTAATTTGCGTATTTTCTGTATTCTTATCATTTATTACTGCTCTGGTGATACCTAAACTTGCCAAACAAGCCCGTATGATTTAATTAACCATCTTTTATCAATACCAATACCTACATTGTAAATACTAACAACTACAAAGACGTAGGTCAAATAAAATTGTAATTTTATGACGTATGTATGCATAATGTGAACAGCTGAGTTTTAGTGTTAAAGAAAAACGAGCCACACAACCAAAAATTATGCTTAGCATAAAAACTTAATAAAATGTATAATGGTTTTAGTAAAAAAAATGTCAATGCTAAGTGTTGTTGGTTGTAGGGTTTGTTATTACACCAAATATTTATAAAAATTAGAATTTGTGTTGTACTTAACGTATTATTATTTTGAATATTTACAATTGGTAGATGGTTTTTAGACATTTACAAATTACCACAATATAAAGGACTAGAAATTAAAAGCACCAAAAATAAAGTGCCGATTTTTGTACATACGAGTCTGTAACTAGTAGTACGTTTTATGTCTTTAGAGAACTCAAGGATAGCACACGGCACACAAATAAACATTTTTTGGTGTCTATTCTCTATATTTGGTATATATTTCCCTATGCATTCAAGCCAATGAATTTGTGCATAGGTATTGCATATACTAATCCCTAATCTATGCAATGTATTTAAGTCTACGTGTAGTTTTTAGTGCATTATTCATATGTGCACAGGAGAGTGTATTTGAATTTTTATTACTGGATTATTTATGAGTATGAAAAAATATTTTGAGTTTTAGAAAATATAACATTTTAGTAAAAAGAGTGCAATAATAATTACTGTGTCAAAGAAATCGAGCCTTAATTGATAGTTACTTATATTGTACTGTTTTAACTTTAATAATTGACACTTGCACTTCTTTATTGCAGTCAGATAACGAAACCAATCAATAATTGAAGAAAGGACTTGAGAGGGGAGTTGATTTATCCAGTGTCAAAGCACTGAATTCTACAATTGTCAAACGTACCATTACTACATTGCAAGAATTCCTGCTGTAGAATGTATCAGCCTTCAAGGGGTAATGGCTTTATTTAATCTCATGATACTACAAATCATAATATATGTATCTATTTTTCACTTACCGGTAGAATTCATTATTCTCAGATTCTCCTTTAACTATGTTTAAATTGATCAGAATTTTTCCAGGAAGCTCATCAGGTAGCCAAAGGAACAGCCGGAAAGAGGAACGCTTATGGGATGATGAGGATGGTTACGGGTACAATGGGAACGGTCGACGAGACCGAAGCCGTAGCAATGAACGGAATCAGGGTTATAATGTATTGCGTAAAGATGAAAGTTTAAATGCAACAGGGGATAGAAGATATTCAAAAAAATTTACAAACAGATCCAATTGGAGTGATTCATCTTCAGATGACGAAACAGTTAAACCTAGACATAAAACTAGGGAGTACGAATACTCTCATTCTACTACCAATGTTCCTACAAGGGAGGACGAATTGCAAATTCCGCTTAACTTGGGCACTGTGCACTCCACACAAAAAAATGATTCTTCCATTTCAGGTGCTTCCAAGTTTTCAATGCAGATGCAAGTAAAAACACCTGTGTCTTTGGGAACAACCGGAGGAATCTCAATTAAACTTGGAGGCCCTCCTGTAATTGAAGATAACACTTTGTAAACTGACCATGCCTCAATTACATAATAAACGAAATGTTTGTGTCCTGTAGAAACCAAAGCAAGTTATCACTACTGGGTCTACGCTAGTTCCCAAATCCACTAAAGTTGCCGCTGTTTTCAATGCAGATGACGACGATGAGCCCGAAGAAATGCCAGCTGAATGCAAAATGAGAATGAAAAATGTTGGAAGGTGAGGAAATTACAATAATCATTAACCACAATCAATAAAGCCAAAATTATTTGATTTTAAACATTTGTTAATCCTGCAAACTATTACTAAATAGGGAAACACCCACGTCAGCTGGTCCGAATTCTTTCGGCAAAACTAAAATTGGATTTTGCAACGTAACTCACATAACTGAAAAGAAATGGGAAGAGGAGACGGCCAACAAGAAATAATTTTTATGATAACACAATAGCAAACAAATATTTCGTAAAGGAAAACTTCAAAAACATCGTATCAAGTCATTTGTAGTATTACAGATCTGTAAATGAAAATTTAAAACAACCTAAGGAAAACTTGTAGAAGTTATGTGTCTTTTTAAATTATCCCAGTTGAAAAATTTATCAGCAGTATTCCCTTTACTCTTTCATTCTTAAAAATAAGTATATACATTGTACCATTTTTTAAAAGTTAAAAATCGATAGTGGAATTTAATCAGATTAAATACAATTGCTGTATATCATTATGATTAACAGAAGCTTTTGGTAAATTTTATGTGCAGAATATCTTAATTCCGAAAAACCTGTCGTACCCCGGAAAATAGCCCTTAGATCGCAGTTCACAATCGAAAAAATGGTTGAGTGAATCGAAATTAAAAGTTTTGCACACATTTTCTTGGGTGGGTTTTCCCTATCATTGGCAGTGACATATTGGCACATCAATTTGGACTTGGGCGTGTTTAAGACATCGTGTCGCTTCTGTCATGATATCTATATTTTTTAATCTCAAAATTATAACGATTCTATGACATGTACTATCGTAAAGGTAGTTATGTAAAATACAACCAATATTTTTTGGTGAATAGAAGAAATACCTATTTCAGGCAATCTGCATCGTACAATAATAGATTTCTACCTATCTGAAATTATTACCTAGCCCAATTATGAGGAAAAAACACGATTAAACAAAACGACCTAAGACTTAATAAGACCCATTGGCACATTGACTTCAATGTAATTTTATTTACATACAAGTTTTTTTTCTATCAACTATTTCAGATTTTCATTTATCAATGTTATTCACTTTTGTTAATCCTACTTTTCCGCCGTTTGTTATAAATATGTTTTAACCTAGAATTAATAATCACGTTACTTTTACATAAACGGTATGTGTGAATGTACTAAAATAAATAGTATAATGGTTTCCCTAATCCCTTTTTTCCTGTGTAAATTATTCATAAAGTTATTGAAAAAATATATAAATCTCTCTAAATTGATGAATCCACTGGTTTGGCGAGAGCATGGTATTGTATAGGAGAGGAAATGAAACATTAGCAAAAAAAGAATATGAAGAATATTACATCAAGGCAAGCGTAAAAGACGTGTTGTCCAATCTCGATGAAGTCCCTATGTTGCATACATAAATTAATCCCCAAAATGCAGGAGTACCTACATGGCCGTAGGTACTGCTGCTGTCTTGTGCGCCTACTTTGGTGATTTTTACAGCCCCACTTTACTTGAAATATATTCTCGCCGGGTCTCGGAGAATATACGTATATCCGTATCGTCTGTGCATGGTCCAAAAAGACGAATCACTTTTAGACAGCGAAATCAGACACATTTTTTCCGAGATTATGGTGAATGTGTACAATCTGCATTATGAATTTCATATGAATTCCCTATAAATGTTTTTCACGGCGAAAATTTCGTTTTTGCACTTGACTGACTGAAAAACACTTTATTTATATATTATTTATCCACTACATATACTTCCGCGGGAATAACTCATTATACATTCCTAACTCGCTCCACATTCTTAAAGAATTACACGTTAAATGCACATCATTTGTGAACTTGTTAAATTGAATGTGCACCTTACCTTGCGCACTTCATGAGCTGAAACTTATTTATGTATAAATAACTTATTTAAATTATTAGTATTAAACGTTGTAAGGGTTTACTAGTGCTATCCTGTCGTAGACTATTCGCTGGACTGTTTTGAAAAGGTGTCCATCCATGTTCCTTTTACATTATGTGAAGTGTATGTACAACTAAAATGTACTTTTTACTGAAAGTTTTGTTGAGCATATTTACAAATAAACACTAACACTTTCCTATTTTTAGGATAGGACTCATTAAAGATGATAATGTAAATATAGTGCCGCTACTTTTATAGGAAAGACTCTTGTGCTCAGAACGGACTCCTCATTGATGTAGAACATAAAACATGTGGATTTAAGCTTTGAATGGTATACACTATGCATGAATACAAGCTCAAGAGTTTGTGTTGGGTGCAATGGGTGCAATGAACAATTACAAACATAAGCAAATACCTCCTACATTTTAAATGTTTCTTACTCTAAATCAGTGTTGGCCTGGACGGACAGTGTAAGTCCAAAAGTATACTAAAATGCTTTTGGACGGACACCCCAAAATTAGGTATCCGTACAAAAAGTGTCCAAAAGAGAAATCAACTAAAACACTGCTATTATTTGAATCAAACATTTAATAATGAATATCTAAATGTGATCGGCTGTCCTTTTCACTTTATTTTGCTTTCCTCCCAATTTCATCTTTTCAATTTATACTTTTTTTTCAGTTTCACTTCATTTTCCTTTCCTATTCCAAAGTACAGTGGCCATGTACTTTTAGCAGGGGAAAATGAAAGCAAAATGAAAGGAATTTGAGTATAAACAGAAAAAGTTAAAACATCGTTATATATAAGTTATGAACTCGTTAAGATTGTGCGTACTGCTCATTTATCTCTATTACGGAGAATTTCGGGAAGCAACGTCTGTCAGCCACGACAGCGTTATAAGAAATGATGATGGGTCACGTTTTGTAGCAAATTTCTTCCCGTTCAAAACAAAGTACAATCATTTAGAAATCGGTCTTATGGTTGTAAAGTACGGAACACCCGATACATATATACATTTAATTGTGGATTGTACAAAATACAAGCTATCAAAACTCTTTTGCCCGTTTTTATTCTGTCTTCTCATTTTATACACTGGATTAAACTTTTCGGAGTGAATATGTGTAGAGACAGGACTTGATCAGGGTTGACGCCAGGCCTTTTCCAATCACTACAAGATGCAATGATGGGGTATACATACATTATGTAATACAAGTTGACGAAGATAACTGCAGCATATACTTTTTCTAATTACCCTGAATCGTCGAAACTAGAGAGCACTACTAGTTTATGCATTTCATACAACGAATAGGATGTTTCAAGCTGCGTTTGTATGTGTATTTATATTTGAACAGTTTTGGACATTTATGGACATTTTTGGACAGTGGCCGTCTAAAATGTATTTGACATCCAAAGGCGAACACTGCCCTAAATATTACCCGTCTCAAAATTCAATATATGTACTACATACATATAGTATACTGTCGCAGTACTGTCGAAGCCAACACTCACACGATACAAAGTAACAGTGCACATCCACGCACCGATATAAAATAAATCATAAATAAGTACACTGTATACTGTATTTTAGCATAGTTTCAATATTAAACTGTGCCACTGTTACAGTAAATATACAAAATCAGTAAGTTTGTAAAGTTACTAGTAAATATGTATACTATCTAAAAATCATCAGTGATTATA
>JABASC010001545.1:0-22598 GCA_019776185.1 Plutomurus gul | reverse complement strand
TAAGTGCATATGTAGCGAATTCGTTGTTAGCAATCAAAGTACCACTGCATGCGTAGAATGAGTCTTTCATCAAATCCAATGTTCGGTTCGGGAGACGATTAAAAATGCAAACTTAATTTTTCTAACTTGTTATCAATTGCAGACAACCACATCGCATGATTAAAGCCATGATATCGTTAATGGCCAATCCGCAAAATAATCTACGTATATTCCGTGTAAGTCATCCTCTCCCATTTTAATAATTGTGTAATATTTTATTATTAGTTCAGCTCTTCTGTAAATGTAAAATAAATTATACTTAAAGAGATTAAATTATAATGGGATTATACTTAAAGAATTGGGTACGAACCGGTATTACCAACTTTGCATTGAGTTCTTAAAAAATAGCTGTGCTGGTTCGACATTTAAGTAGTTTAATGTTTTAACAATAATAAGTGTACATGTTTAATAAATATCAATACGAAATTGTTAAAAAGACCATACTTTTGTGTTTGTTAATGATGAAATGAAACATTTCTAGAATGGTACTATTGTGTACGATGACAACATGGAGGGCAACCTAAATTTAATTCTAAATGAATGGATATTCGGCCACAATGATTTGTATAAGCAACGCTCCTCTTATCCTCCAGATATGCACAGGTTTGGGTTAACCATAAACAGCATTAATAATTGGATTTTGACAGTTTTAATTAAATGTTGAATTTTGTATTTTTGTTTTTAGTGCTCTGAACAGTTTCATCTTTCTTCTTTGCCTTGCTCTTTTAAAACCAAGTGGAACGGATGACGAAGACTCTGCCCAGGACAACGATCTCTACCAGCAACTGAAAAGCGAAATCGAAGACATTCTCAAGGTCGTCTCTCAACCACCTTCATTACACCAACCGTGTCATCTCAATGAGAGATTTAATGGAAACTCACAAAAGCTGTGCAATAAGAATTATAAGTTTAATTGTAACTTACATGTAAATAGTAATACTGTTTGTGAAAGTGGGGAAGAGTCTCTTAAGAATCCAGAGTGCTGTGGGGACTCGGACCCACTCCCGCGAAGCTGTATTTTGTCTAGAATTCTAAAAGTTCAGAAATTAGGTCAAAGGGGTGGTCAATCCATTTATTCCATGTATCAGAAAATTTGTCCTGTTCATAGTGTTACTACGAAAAGAAAGTCAGTTGCCAAAAAACGGAAAACGAGTGAGAACAGTGTGGAATGCACGCCTTCACTGTACAAGGAGAATATCAAAGGAGATTGTCGTATACATATAAATGAATACGATGCAATTGATGTGAGTGAGGTTTTTCAGAATAAATATAACGAGAAAGAAATTGGGGAAGTGAAGAATATTCGCTGCCCCGGTGTCGAGTGTCTTGTAAATGAAAAATGGCTTGATGAAATTTCTAAGGCTCCCTTAACCGAAGCAGAAACTCTCAGTTTGGAACATTATTTATTAGCGGCAACAGCCAAAGATTGTTCTATTATGGTTAGTTTCTCTCCAACAAATGGAACTTTCATCTCCAACAATAATATTTCTCTTGTCGATACGAATGGAAAGTGCCACACGGGTTCACTTCTAAAGGGTCTCAATAAAGATGTTTCAGGGCGGGATTTTGTTAAATCCTCCCCCAATTCAAATATTTACGGAGACAGCGACATGGCTATCCAGGATTTGTTCGGTGGCTCTCATAGAGTCAGAATTGGTGTTGCGGATTTAGATCCAAAACCTATCACCTCCATTGTAAAACATTACATCAGAGATATTAAAATGGTGGAGGCCTTTCAAGAACACGCTTGCTCGAAAACTCGAATTAAGGCTTAGGACAACCATATAATATTTGCTAACTCGTATGTGTAACAAGGTGACCAATCTCATTGCTAATTATTTCCAAGACAGCTCATTTATAATGACTGCCAATCTGATATACCAAAACTTTGCCATTTTATAGAGCAAGTATTCAATTCGATGAAATTCCGAAAATTTATTACTGAACTATGCTGTGCTATAAATTATGGGTTTGGTAACTGACAGAAACACTGAAAGGGGCTTCCCTCAGTAAAGTATTGTGCCGTCGTTTGGATACACACTTAGTCTACATGACGGTTTGCTCTTAATGATATCATGCAAAAACGACAGATACAGTACAGCCACAGCTACGATTTCTAGCAGTGGAATTTTTTAAAGGGACAATGACATTTAAATGCACAACGCTATATTTGCTGAGATTATATTAAACTATACATATTAACGTATGTAAATATTAAGCCGTCAGTAACCCCATGACTATTCAGGAATGTCCTTCACTGGGCTCTTTTCAGCTGAACGCGATTAGCATATAAGACGATTTAGACATTTAACATAAGCTGTTGGAATATAAATAATGGAAAATAGAAAAATCAAGGCAGACACTATTATATCTTAAACTGTAAATTAATGCAGGTGCATTAACAGCAACATGATTTTCTGTGTATCGGATGACAATAAATGTGAGGGGTTTACTAGTAAAATACAATTCTAATAATAGATTAAGACATTGCTGATTGCTCAGAGTGTGGGATTAAGCAATGACATTATGGACAAGTAATTCCTTGAATTTAAACGTGACTCCGCGTATTCTGTTAGCAATTATTAAATAACTTCCGAGGGGTACGTATAGCTGACAAAAGCAGTAAATGGAATTTAAAATTAATTGGCAACAAATTTTTTAGTTTTTTGTGTGATATCATTATGAGCAGCGTTTCTGCCTTTGGCTTATATTCGGGAGCCTAGTTTGACTCTAAATGAAAAAATAGATGCGTTCGAGTATGGGTTTTGCGAAGCCGTAAATTACTTCTTGACACACTTGTTGCTACTGGCTGAAGCAATAGGCATATAATAAATGTTAATTCAGGAAATGTTTTCCAATTTAGTAGATTTAATGGATTAGCACACTGCAAATGAAAAGTTGCAATTTGTCACCCAGAATTGTAACGCGATGTCCACAGAGTGGACTTTTTATTTTGAATCCGTTCCTACGAGTTTAGTATAAATAAGTGCACGACGAGTTGGACTGAAAATCCGAATGACTCGATGTTTGTGTGAAATCAAACACCGATTTTTTTTAAACCTGTAAATATAAATTAGCATCCGCTACGAATTCTCACAATCAGCAAAAAATGTAATTTGAATTTGCCCGCATTTTTTCAATTTCGAAGAAATCTCATTACCATCTAAGTGCGATACGAAATATTATCAGATTTAAATTATTCTACAATCTACGATGATTTTTGATGAACGTTTTAAGATGCACAAGAATTTCATACTTCTCAATATTATAAATATCTGTCGTTTAGCAACGATTGAATACTCCAATTCCCTCTATACTGAACACACATTTAGGGGGAGTGGGCGGTTCTTCTATGGTGGGTTATCTGCAACTCTGTTAAATATTTATTGACCCCGCCAAGGAGACTATGACTGGAAAAATTGGTGTTTTAATCTCAACATGGCGACAAAGTAATTATCGGAAATATTATCTGGTTAACGACACTGTTTGTGTCTGCTGGCAACGTTATCTATGCCATAATTTTGTCAAAGAAATTCTTGTAGTTGAATTCTAACAATGTTTCCAATAATTGCTGAGCCGTCCAGCGCACTGCGAACAACAGAACAACAGAAATTAACTCATTAACCTTTTCCAGAAACTTGGGTATTATAGTTACGTTTTATTTATTGGGTGGAGGTGGGGTCTCATGTTTAGCTTTAATATCTTCAATTCATTTCTAAGAATCGTTAAGGCGACCATTTCGAATATCTTTGAAATGTCAAAATTGTCAAAAAAGAAGTTACGACATTGCATGAACAAAAAGTTTATGAATACAAAATTATTTAGATTTACGAATGCATGTCAAGGCAGACTCAAAACGGGGGGCCGTATCGTCCAGTTCCTTCAATGGACGCCATATATATTTTTAATTAATTTAGCTTCCAACTTAGTTTTAACAATTACTCATATTTAGGCAGTAGGCACTATTTTAAATGACACGGCTGCCATTGTGCGCACCGTTTTTAACCTAATTAAAGAATCGTATGTTGGCCATTCTTCGTGTACTGTCTACACTTTGTGTTGTTCGATTTGTCTTACTATTTAAACGTCTCGAAAACTCACAGCCATTTAACCAGATAAATCTACCTTCTTACTTTCTATATTTGGGAACCGTTGGAATTGAGGATCTGCATGTAATCTCCTCTGTATCCCTTATCGGCAGCATTCCAAAATGTGATTGTGATATTGAAATATGATACATTCATGGTATTATAATTATGGATGATTATACTTAATTATGATGACAAGATAAAATCTCAAATTTTCTCGTTTTAGTTGTTCGATCCGTACACTTGCACTTGCATTGTTAAGGCACAACAATGCTGGATGACTTATGTATACAGGTAGTGATCCTTTTTATGCACTACTGTTCTTTTAGGGGTTAATAGTCGTTTGGCTATATTGTATTGAGCAGCATAACTACCTTTGGGGTTTGACATAGGAATTCAACTGGAATTAAGTTGGATTCACCCACTACATCACACGAGCATCAATGTTAAGCGAGTATTTTCATGGAAAGTGATAACTTGTATACTGTAAAACCCAAAAATTCAACTTTAAAATTGTCCTTGTTTAGGTAAAACTCCCATGAACAACCCTGAACCTGAGGTTATAGGAGACCCTTGGCAAACGTCAACTTTCTTTTAAACGGTATTCATATATGTGCCGAACTACCGAGTAATCGTTCCAAGCGATATTTTGGTTTTTCTCGAGAAAACACATGAAAATGAACAACTGATATACCATTGAATTTTACTAAAAATCAGGTTAAAGTGTATATTAAAATCGTGAAACATATTGTCTAAACAGCATATTTAATTTATTTAAAATAAAAGTGCTCTCACAATTTATATAACGACAAATTATTAGAAATTTGAAGCAATAAAACCGATATTATGCGAAACTAAACTTTGTCACATTAATTTCGTCACCTTTCAAACCTTGAAAGATTGTTCACAAAAACAGAATTTCTCTGGTCTTCTTCTGCTATTTTTTATTCTGATTTAAATGCTACACAAGGAAAATACTTTCAAAAATGGTTTCTGCTAAGTCTAAAGCATAGATTTGTAATTGGTTCTACGAAGTTAGTTAAAGAAGTCACATTTGGACTGATTTTAGACATACAAAGATAATTTCGGATTAACGAGTTGCATCAATTTATTTTATGTATAATTTTCAGTTTCTCTTAATACATTAATTGAAAATTGAAAAATTTATATTTTTGTTGCTTTGCAAAATATCACCGAAATTCCTGGTTACTCTTGTCTTGCATTTCATTTACAAAATCAAGTGGAATTTTAGTCTTCCAACCAGTCGTCGTCATTCTCTGATGTTTCACCTAATTTATCTGATCCCACAGAATCCTCCAACGTCGGAATAGTGGTTGCCAATTTTTGCATGATATCTCCGAGACCAGCTGGCTTTTGACCGTCGTCTTTTAATCCAGAAATTCCCTAAGAATCAATCAAATCCTAATTGGCTTGTGCACAAAAAATGTGTCCCCTTAATTTAAAATATGTTTACATCAAACTTACCCTTCGTCTCATGGCTAAGGCGTTTTTCAAATCTGATATCAAATCAGCATCTCCCTCTGTTTCTGCGGCAATCGTTTTCTCTTTCTCTTCACGCTTTCTTTTTTTTTCTTCGTATTTCCTTTCTTTTGCTGATCTTAGTTTGGTACCTCCTCCTGCCTCGCGAATTGCAGCCATTAAATTTGATCTCCCATCAGGAACAGCGGCCGATGTTGAAGGTGTTCCTTTACTGTTTGCAGATGTTTTCTCGTATGCGGCCTCTGGAATTTCAGGTGCTGGAGGTGGCGGAGGAGGGGGCGGTGGGGGATCATCACGAGGTGTAGAAAAGTTTCTATCACGATTATTATTTACAGTTGCAGTTTGCACTTGGGAAGCATTCGTTTTTGTAGTCTTTGTTTGATTGTCAACTGTAGGAGAAATTTTGGTCTCTTGCTGCACAGGAACTGTTTGCGAAGAAAGCTTTGGCTCAGATTTGCTAGTGGAGAAAGCGGATGGCATGGGCTTTTGTGGTGGTGAGGTGGGGGTGGTGAACATCGAACTAAAATTGGAGCTCATAGACATCGAGGTAGATAGAGAAGACGGTCTCTGAAAGGGAAATAACGGTGGCATAGCTTCCAAAGCTGGAAAATTCAGATTTTCTGCAATACCTGTGAAATAAAAATAATGCATTGTGTATTGCGTACTAAACGGAATGATTTCATTCTCTTAATTCGTGGTAACATTAGCGAGGCATTTTGGTATGGACACGACTCACAAATTCCTATTGTATTGTATTGTATTGTATTGCATTGTATTGTATTTCTATGACGATTTAGTTCTCTTGGGAGACATGAACCGAATGGATTTATAAAAATTTCGTTAACTTTTTTAACAACTGTGGAAACCCCTAGTGCAAAACGTCGAATAGTACGTACTATTTATCATATTAATGGTGTAGTAGAGTGAGCAATCAGTATTACATAAATGTACCTGGCAAGTCAGGCAGGTGATCTGGCACATCGATATCAGGAATTTGAACCGACGAAGGATAATAATAAAAGTCGTCCGTTTCTAAACCTTCATTTTTTAAATCAACTTCGACTTGTGGTACAGAAATGTTTTCCTCTCTTGTTTCCTCTCCTTTTCTCATTCTAAGGGAACCAAACCCTCTTTCCGTCTGCCCTCTTTCGGAAACACGGTATTGTTGATATCTGAACCCGCAAATAAAAAAATTAACTGTTGACCACTTTGTGTAAATAGTAATTAGTAACTCACAGAAATGCCTTAATAATTGCTATATATTATGATCAAAAACAAGTGACACTTTCACAAAGACTAATCCACTTAAAAATGTTATTGAGAAGGACTTGAATACACTCGAGTGTTTAAATACAAAATTTTGAGGTCGTGTAGACTCGTGTTGTCGGTTTAATATACATTTAACGAAATAATATAACATGTGGTTGAACGTAAAAATGTGTGCTTCTACTGTCAACTGTTGGTTGACATTCTTTGCCTACAGGTGACAAGGTTATTAAAATAGTATTCCAGATAATATTGTACTAACGGATTTTCAGCTGTGTTAAACAGGAAGAAAGAATCAACGAGAGTCAATTTATCCGGTGGTCTTCCTAATCCCGTTTCACAGAATAAGTCCAACTGATTTAAATTTCCTATGCTGCTTTCTCTGACGTGAAAATTTGCGATAAGCTCTTCATGACTTTTGATTGGTGGTTCATGCTTCATAAACTGTCTAGACATCAATTCTTTCTCCTTTGCTACATTATCACTGAAGCTGTGATTAGTTGTAACAGTCTTAAAAGTCAGGGCTGGAAAATTGATATCTAATAGATCCGAATTGCTATTTAAGGAATCATCAGATTTGTCACAAGGAAATTTAGCTGATGAAACAATTTTCAGAGCCTTCTGAGACGATTTCATCAGTTGTACTTGTTCGGATGCTTTAGTTACTCTTGAATTTAAAGAAGCCACTTGGGCACGTTGTTCAGCCAGACGATTTCGGATTGAGAAAAATACCTCGGTGGTTATGACATTTAGATGATCGAGGGCATTAACAATCTCACGAATGGTATCCTCCCGATTGCAAAAACTAGGTACTAGTTTTACAGTATACTTTCCTCCACCCTCCACCTTCATCTTTCCACTTCATTCAGCAAACTATATTACAAAACACAAACAATTTTAGTTCAGTAGTTGATGAACAGTTCTTAATAAACTTTTAGATCTTCCAGATTTAATTGTTGATAGTTCAAGTCGGTTCAACAGTGCATCAACATTCAAAGTTACAAATTGACTTTAAAACGAATATTTTTCGAATGTATTTAATTATCATGGTAATGTCACAAACTCTAAAATTAAGAAATGTGAATGTGTAGACTGTAGATACAGCTGGTTGCATAATTACAAATATTACAGTGACGGGTCGCGCTAATTCACTTTAATTCACAAAGAATAGTTGCCTAATTTAATACAATTGCTATCTTTCATTGATTGTTAACATTTACGATTACTTACCGAAAAATGTATTAATTGTGTATGTACACAAAAACACAAAATGCGAATTGTTTCGGAAGCTGAGTGTGTGTATAGACGTAGACGTGTAGATCGTTTATCACGAAATCGAAAGGGAGTTAGCCGATACACATTCGTACATAAAAATAGAGGGTGGGTGGTGGGTAGGGTAACAAAACACTGACTAATTATGCTGTTTTATTATTGCATCTATTTCAAACCTTTCTGGGATGCTAGTGATTCAATGATTCATCTTGACATAAAAATACAATTTTCTTCAAGAGTAGAAGTTCAGTTCCAATTATTATTACCAACATTTTTCACCCATTTTCTAAACTTAAAATGCAATTTTTTGTCAAATGCACATTTGCACAAACTTTCACATACACCCTTGAAAACAGCGTAAAAAACTGCATCGACTGGTGTCTCAATCACCAACCGGATGTGACAAGCCCGTTTGTGCTATATATACCATTTTCTATGAGCTAAATTACTGGGTTGAGTTTGTCGGCTAACTACCAATCTATTGTGCCGGCTGCTCATCTAATTCGTGGCAGTCTGGGGCTCCTTTCTCAATACAGTGGTAGAGTGAGAAATAGCCAAGGATTCAACTCCACATCACCAAATTCTAAATACAGGGAATAGTGAAGAATAGATAGGTGAAGTGAAAACTCTATTATCTCTGGCACTACTTTAGTTTGTTCAGTCTGTCTGTCATTGTCATACACGAGTATTGATGTCATCCTGTAATTGTGTCATTCCTGTTTCTGGCGATTAAAATCTTGTTAGCGTTGATACAGTACACTATTAACAGCCCTACAACGTTGGTAAGGTAAACCTTTTGTAATTTGCACGCAGAGGTGTGTACTGACTACTGACTGATGACTGACAATTGATTGTTTCATTGGCAGTTAGTCTATATTTTATAAATATATTTGATATTTAAAAGCAACTACATTTAAACTATTGAGAAAAGTACAGAAGGCAATGTTTAGAAGGTGTATTTCGAAATACTCGCTAATTCGCTTTTTAGCAATTGGATTGTTGAATGTATAATGATCGAAGAAGTAGTTTCTTGATTTATACTTTAATACTTATTTTTTCTGATATTGTTAGAAGCCACAGTTTCTTTCTTTTTCTGCAGCATCTGTTCTCCAGAGCTAGCCACATTTCTCTAATTATAAGTCGATATGATCAAATATTGGGGTTTGTTCCAAGCCCCAAAGTTTATGGCTAAGTAGAGGCCGGTTTTTTATGATTAATAATTAATACCCAGAATGACTCCGGATCTTCTTGATTAACATTCTTCAAATACATCGAAAGACACCTTCTGAAGTGGCGTCATGGTTAATAATTTGCGATAGTATAGTATAGTGCAACTTTTTAGTTGTTTTTTGTTATAGATTGTGCTATTTTTCAATTACTGTGAAAAAATTTGAGTTTTAAACTTGTGTTCTTTTTTCGTATTCCGTAACCTATGACGTGCTGACAGTTACAATCGATTTGAATTAAATCTAGGGTCAATGTAAACCAGTGGTTGCACGCGCAAAGACCAAATGCTACAACCCTAACCTATCCATGTTATACTGGTTATAGATACAAGAGATACTAAAGCTGACCCCTAGTGTAGCACTGACCCTAGTATAGGTTAGGTTTTAAACGACTGCCCGCGATACAACCACTGCTTTACATTGACCAAATTTAGTGCTTAAGATCTTTCTAATAACAGGTACTTTCAATTTACACAATCTGTGTTTAAACTATTTATTACATGATAACAAATTTATTTTTATTGATTTTTAATTGGGGTTGACCAAAAAGTTGAGTCTAGAAAAATAATAGAACAGATCATTGGTTCCGAAGAATTAAGCCTTACGTTAGCGAAAGGGTCTTTTCCTTTCCTAATTCCAATCATCTATAGTTGAAGAAAATCACTGCCAAGATCAAAGATGAATAAGTCAGGTATTCGAAACTGTATTATTATATATTTGTTTATTCTTTCCTCTCACTTTATTGTCTGTCTATTACTTTGCAAAGAATATGCATTTGGGCTATATCTAATGGGGTACTGTAACATTATTATTTAAAAAATACTTTATATTGGTTTATTAAGTTTTCATATGTTCTAGTTCTATATCTAAGGTGGTTTCTAAATTTTAAATTGGAATTCAAGAAATCGTTCATAATGATTTCTTCCAGACTTATATTGGTTTAAATCAATGTAAATACAGTAAATTCTATGGTAGTTAATTCGTAGTATATATATTTGGTGTGGCGTACCCGGGACATAGGTACCCTTTTTATATTAATATTATATTATGATATTTGGGAATTCAACTGAACAACGTCATTCTATTGTATCCGTTTACTTATATATATTGTAGGTATACGACATCTACAGAAGGCGTTCGTACGCAACATTCAACTCGTTCCTTCACAGTAACGAGAGATAAATTGGCTTAACGTATAATAAGTGCCGTAATCACAATTAATTGCGTATAATACATCTTCCTATATTAATCTTGACCAGAGGCCAATCTCGTCTAACAATGCGCTTCAACTGTCAATATTACTTTTAAGTGTAATTTTTTCATGATTTTTAATGTTCCAATTTTTACGTGTGCTAATTATAACCTTCACCGTTCAATATTTATTTATTTGTCTGTGTTCATAGTTATTTGTATTAATCTGTTGCAAAATATTATTTTAAAATATCGGCGAATGGACAATTCTTTGTTATTTACGTTGTATTAATTACTGACCCTACTGACCAAAACAATTCAGTGTCACATCTAGTATAAATATGAATCCCCTTATTTGAAACAGGCACATTTTGATGCTACTTGCGAATCCGACCTCCTTAAAGAAATAATAAGGCTGTTGAAATTGGATGATCGCATATAGTGATTGCGTGTTGCAGAATAATTGGATTGAAAAGATGAATGCTTCATGCTTTGCTTTTTTGCTTTAAGGATTAAGCAATTATAGTTTACAGTAAGCTTTGCCTTTTGTCGTCACTGTAGAGGTCGCTTATGATTTTAAACTGTATGCTAAATATTATTTCTGTTCACATTATGATACTTGTATTGATGGTTATTTATTTAGATTCGTGCATCGGGAAGATGAAAGCTTTGATTTTAGTGGGTGGGTATGGAACGCGACTTCGTCCGTTAACGTTATTCCGTCCAAAACCTTTGGTAGAATTTGCTAATAAACCAATTTTGGTTCATCAGGTAAATACGATACAGTTAGAATTTGCGTTGTCTCTGGGATATGACAGTAAGTAATGGTAATGCTGAACTTTTTATTGACCCTAGTTGGAAGCGTTGGTGGAAGCTGGTGTGACACAAGTTATTTTAGCGGTTTCATATCGTGCTGCGGAAATGGAGCAAGAACTGGCACAATACGCTAAAAACGTGAGTCACCCAAGTCACCATTGTCCGAGTTTACATCGTGGTATGGGTACACATTTATATTAACCACATTTTATTAATGTTTCAGATGGGCGTTACTCTAATTTTTTCACATGAATCCGAGCCGTTGGGGACAGCGGGACCGTTAGCTCTTGCCAAAGGTTTATTAGATGCGGACAATGAACCATTTTTCGTCTTGAACTCCGATATAACGTGTGATTTCCCATTTAAAGAAATGGTTGCCTTTCATAAAGCACACAAGAGAGAAGGGACAATTGTTGTACGTATATAATTTCTTGAACATTGATTTTTTTAAACTTTTTACGGAGTTCATTATTACGTTGTATCAACTGCTCACATGGATTCTCCTCAAATATCACATTTTCGAAAACTCAACATATGTAGTTTCAGTGGGATACTGACAATGAGTATTATTTTGTCTTTGTATGTCTCTGCCTACTAGCAATAAAACGAAAGAACCTACAATTTAATTAGATCCACTGAGATGAACTATAAAGTGCTGACTTGGAAGGATAGAATTTATTGTTTTTATTTGTTGATCCAAAGGTCACGAAAGTGGAAGAACCGTCAAAATATGGTGTTGTTGTATACAAACCGCAAGATGGAAAAATAGAACGATTTGTTGAAAAACCACAGGAATTTGTTTCAAACAAAATAAATGCTGGCTTATACATTTTGAATCCGTCGATCCTAAATAGAATTGAGGTACGATGAATTTCTTAATATGCCCATTCATAATTTTATAGTGCAAGGTTTATACATAGGATTTTATTTGAGTATTAATCCTTCACTTTTTTTAACATGAACATGTAGATGCGTCCTACGAGTATTGAAAAAGAGATTTTTCCAGTTATGGCAGCCGAAGGAGAACTTTACGCATTCGAGTTACAAGGGTATTGGATGGATATTGGTCAACCCAAAGACTTCCTCATTGGAATGTGCATGTATCTTCAATCGCTGAAACAAAAGGGGTCTAAACTATATTCTGGTGAAGGAGTAGTAGGGAACGTACTTGTTGTAAGTTAATTATCTTGGCGCTGGTATTAATGCTGTTACGAATAATTTTGTCAAATGTAATTAATTAACCATACAGTGTCATGAGGTTTATTGAAGAATAATGGGTATGTGTATTTGTGTATCACCAGGATCCAACCGCTACTATTGGGAGCAATTGCAGAATCGGTCCAAATGTCACTATTGGCCCTAATGTGATAATTGAGGATGGAGTCTGCATAAAGAGATGTACAATATTGAAGGGCTCTCGTGTTCGTTCTCATTCCTGGCTAGATAGTTGTATCGTTGGATGGAATTGTGTAATTGGACAATGGGTACGTATGGAAAATGTCACCGTGTTGGGAGAAGATGTCATCGTCAGTGACGAAATTTACATCAATGGTGGCAAAGTATTACCTCACAAGGCTATTTCAACCTCTGTGCCTGAACCACAAATCATTATGTGAAACGAATAAATATATCGTTTGAAGCGTGTCTATTGTTTCACTTTGTTGTTACTTTGCATGTTTTTAGGTATCAACGCACTTTCTCTTCACAGTGATAAACTAATTGAATTCATAGCTGATATACAGTACCTAGAAGGAAAGTGTTCCTCTAATGATATACTAGGATGCCTTGGCACGAATAACGCGTAGGTATGTGATACAGAAAGAGTGAACACAAATAGACAAGGTGAAAATATAATGTTCAATATTTAGCGCTTTATTAAGGGTGAACAAAGAGAAAACAATGATACACAGATATCAGAATTGTATTCTGAAGCGCGAATTCTACGGGTAGATATTACGCCATGGTCATTACATGATTTTTACCCATATAGGTTTTTTCGTATAAAATCAAACTTTAAATATTATGTTTACTCTACTGATTTGTTTTTTGAATTTGCCATCTCTGATACGTGGGCTTGAACTGTTAGCAATAAAATTAACTTGTTTTTAGGTAGAAAAATGTATGCCCAAAAGATTTACTCCTCCATTTATATTATATTACTCTTACATTTACTCCCCGCACCCAGTAGAGGAGATACCGGTCACGGCACGAGCTCCTTCCAAGATTCAAATATTTAAATGTGGAAATATCTGGAAAAAGCAGTAGTTCGTAGAAATATTAAAATAGTCTTGCCGCACACGTTTCGATCAGCCACAACTGCGTGTAGCGATTCCATTCATTATGCATGATGACTCATGTACACCACAAAAAAGGTCTCGCAGATTCCATGCAAAATAAAGCTGTTGAATGTGAACGATATCGACATCGGATGGTTTCCACTTTGTTAAGAATTATTATCACTACTGAGGTCCATGTGATACCTTTAATTTGCACAAAGACTGTTCTATGGACGAGTGGAATTACATAATTATTACATTGGAAGAGAAAATCAAAGGAAATTCTATCAAATCCTTTCGAAATGTTATAATTTTTCACTTTGAACGTTTTCATATATTATGTTTCTGTTTTCCAAAGCTTTCGCTTTGCCATAACAGACATTATTATCGTTTTGTGATACGTACGCAGAGATGAGCTCTTTGAATTTGTATAGTTACGTTTTAGTTCAAAAATGACAAAAATGCACTTAGAAAATCCTTTTTCTTAAATTTCCATTTTTCTATAACGGATGTAATAACATTTAAGATTGTTTTTCATATTTATAGGGATGTTTGACCTTTTTAGTCTTTTTTGGGCACGTAATGTATCCTATTTTGTCAAATTTTTTGACATTTTTTAATCCAAATTAAATTTTAAATTCATAGGATCATATAGTTTTTTCCTAAATATTTACCATTTACCCTAGAATTTATAATTTCTGATCCGACTTAATGTGTCTACATAGGATATTAATACAGTAGATTTTAGCCAGCGTTGGAGATCACTTGAAATGTCGATGTCGGTTCGGTTCGGATTGAAACGTATTCAGATTAGCGTTTCTTTAAAGCTGTGGCCTCGAGGAGTAGTTTGAGATTGTCAGTAGCACAGTGCACAGTGCACAGTGAGTACACTGCCTTAAAGAAACACAAATTTCGCCCACAACGTTTTTTACTTCCTTCATCCTTCGTCATCTCTGCTGCATTTTTCAGTCAATACCTTTATTATACATACACGCAGTAGATAGATAGATAGATTATCCACATTTTCTACACAGACTGTGTTGGGATTTTCTAGAATAGGAATCGTTTGTGACACTACATTATTACGTTTGCTGCGAGTTGCCGATAATACTTAATGTTTGATTTGAGGTTCCATTCTCACAATAACAACAGTACATCTAATTATTTTAGTTACAACAAACCACTATTTTATTTATACACAGACTTCACATTCAATATATATAGTGTTGTGTGAGCCAAGAGCATTTGTTGCATTTAGGAAGCAAGTCGAAAAGTCAAAACACCAGCGAATTTATTTATTGTTGAATATAATAATTAACAATACACAATGAGCTCATACCAATAAACAAGTATTTTATAATACCTTCAACCTTGTGATTGGAAGAAATGTGCAAATCCATCTCTTTTAGTGTCTTTTGCTATGAGTGTTGACAAATTTTGAATTAGAACACACGTGAGCTAAAATCATTGTTAATAATAATATATAACAGTTGCTAATCTAATCAAAGCTGTTGCACAGTAATCAATTCTTCAGGTGAGTCATAATAATTGCATTTCTCTCTAATCATTACAGGATGACGTCATTATTTTACTATTCTTCATTCTCCACTCTTTTAGTTAAATTCGATTATAATTGTGATTTATTAATTATTTACAACTAAACATTGCCTACACATATATTAACGATGATATCTGAGTAGGTTATTGTATGGAACACACGGATCAAGGGGTTTTTAGGGGTTCAACTCCCCTTAGAAATTTGACCAAGCGATAGAATATTTCGATTTTTGCCAAAAAAAATTCGTCTGCGGCCACTGCGGCACTCCAGAAGTCCAGATGTAGACTACATCTTGTTGCAAGTGCCGCAGACGATTTTTTTTGTACTACATCATGTAGTACAAAATTCACATATAAGTACATTCCTCGCAAAATGTGATTTATATACTGATTATAGGTGAATTTTGCCAAAAATTTCAGCCGTCCGGCCAAATTTCTAATTCCATCACCATAAAAGTTTAATTTGACTGAAAGCCCGTGTAGACTGACAATGAGTCCTCCTATAAAGGGAAACCCTCGACTTGTTCATAGGTCGACTAATAGTCGCATTTTCTAGGGGAAAGATGTGTTGAAATTTGTAACATTACCTTTATTTACGAAAACAATAACGTGCATATTTTATTAATTGAATAATAAATATCTACACTTATAAAAAAGGCTGCTCATTGTTTTCGTTAAAGAGTAATTTTAATGCTTCTGACATTTGAGGAGACAAAAGAGTCTTTAATTAATTACTGGGGCTATTAAACAGTAACCAATCCATGTCACCGTGATCCAAATTGTACAAACATAAAGTTTTAAAGAATAAAAGTTGTGAGTATTTCAGATGCGAGAATGCAATTAAGAGGTCTTATAGTTGCATTTCAGTTAGAAAAACGTACACTGCACCGACTGCTCTTGTGCTGATAAGATTCGAGTAGTTATCTAAATACAGAGTACCGATGGTGGACATAATATGTTTTATCTTATCCTTTAATACGTCGTTCTTAATTTTTATTAGTAACTTATAGTAAATGAGATTTGGCAGGCCAAATTAAGCAACTTGCTTTCATAACCAAGAGCTTATATTGCGTATTATATTCTAAGATTTTTTAAATTGTTGTGCGACAAAAATTGCAAAAATTTAGTCCATTGGTACAAACAATCTAATTATGATGGATGTCAACATTTTGTGTTACGAATGTAAAAACATCTATTTCACAAGACTTCGTCTGGCTACTAGATATCAACCTCATTTTATATATATATATTGTAACATGGAAGTCTATTTCACGCGTGTCCCCATTGCACATGTCTACGGAACGTTTGTAAATTGCACGTTGTAGTGTAGTTTCCTGAATTTCAATTATTCATTGTGATTGTGACTGTAATAGCGACTATACTAATAATAATCCATGCAGTCCTGCATAACTAATAATTCTGAAATTTTTGTTTTGTAAACACAACCGATCGTTTGCTTTGGCACCAATATCATCAGCGATTCTTATTTTCGTGAAATTTCCATTATCTGAACACAAAATATTTGTTTTTTCTTCAATGTTATTCTGAGATTTTTATTTTACTAATGTTGAGATTTGTGCTGCAATGGACAGCAGTGGCTTTGTAGATATCGTACGTACACATATACTCATACTCACCACGTACTACTTATGAATTATATACCAATAGTGTACCATTAAAATGTTTGGCATTAAAATTAGAAAATCAGAACAAATGAGTCAACTAAATTAATTGAAATCAGGAAATCAGATTCGTAATTATTGAAAAATTGTAACCGCTTTTAGACAGATTGTTTTGAAGGCGTAACCTCACAAAATTTGTGCCTTCATTTTTTTAGGTTTGTTATTTTACATTTGCCACAAATGTCATATTGCAGACTCTTACTATGTGAGAACCACAGCCTGTTACTATTTTCTAAGAGAATGCTTGCTGAAGATAGAGAAAGCTTGTAGTAATAAATCGGAAGTCAGACCTTGACCTTCCCCAAAAATATCGATTATTTTAACTGTAAGTATATACATCCGTATTATCATAATTTAATATTATAGTATATGAATAGTCATTATAACATAAATTTCATCAAGCGTCCTTAACTTTCGTGACCAAGGCCAAACAATATGATTATAGCAGAGCCACTGATTGCACGTTTTGTGCGTGTCCAAGGTTCGACATAGTTGCTGTTTAACTGATGTTAAATTTTAGCTGGTCATCCACTGAATAAAAGCTTATGTTGCATGACCTTTTGCTCATGACCTTTATTCATCTGTTCATAAGAATAGGGTTTCCAAGGGTTCATAAGTTCGATTGAAAGTAAGAGACTGACATGTGATAAATGAATCGATGAGTCAGTACAATAGCTACCCGAGCACGAATTCGTATTAATTAACATTATTTTATTGTATAAACTAAGGGGAACTTAAAATGAACCCGGAAAACGTCTGTGTTAGATAACCTACTAATGCGTGACCCGCATAATGCACTCGCCCCTATTTTGCTGAAAAGTAATTAAAACGCAATCACAGCTTTATTAGTTTGAGTTATCACCCAATAGTGGAAGAGATAGACGCATGCATATAAATGTGATATGATATGAAATAACATTACACAAATTTTAAGCATAAAGTAGGTTCACTTTGTGCCGTGTTTCGTTGAAATTCCATGTACAGACCCCTGACTATAGAGACTTGTCATGCAATTTTTCGGTTCAATTTAAGCATAAACGGGTACGACGTTTTTGCGAGACTTGTATATATATATATTTTGTTAATAATACTACACTAGTAAGTACAAGGAGTCGTTGGAAAGTACTAAAATATTTTATGGAGAACTTTACTGTGTATGTGTGCTCGATTGATATAAATTCTTGTATGTATGCATTATAAATAATATGATTTTAATACAGACGAATGTTGCGGCATATGAAGGGAATAAGAATGCCGAACGGATATTACATTACTACATGAACACTATTTGCCTTTTAGAAGCTTGAATTTCTGTTGTGAGATTAAGTGATTTCGTTGTTTCCATCAAGGTGTTATTTCCGTACTAGAATTTCATTCAAATGCATTTCTTTCACAAACTGCATTCTCTGCGGGAAATTAACTGACGTAGTAGAGAGTCAGTATTGGTAGCTTTGAGTAGAATAACAAAAGGTTTTAAGGGAATTTGATTGATTGTTGCAACTTGCCACCAATCAGCAGAGTAGATTCAATTGTGAAGAGAGAACATTGGGAAAAAGTAGTCATACAATTGATCACAGCTTTTGAACAACTGTAGAATTCTACTTATCGAAACCGTATTCGTAGAATATATTGTTTTTCTGCATACATAGTCAAAACGTTTACCTTTCAATACTGTTTCCAATAAACGACTAACAACATCCTTTTTTATTTTGCCCGCAATTGTGTTTTAATATCTTTTGAGTGCGAAAACGATCGTCAAAATGCTTACAGTTCGTGTTTATAATAATTCTTTCTTGCTGTGAGTTTCCTATACTACAAACGCAATATATATATATTGTGGAAGTGACTTTAAATATTCTGATTATATGTGCCTCTATGGATAAGTTGATTCCAAAAAGAGAAAAATAAAAATAGATGAAATATTGATTAGTATTTACTTGGTCTGACTTTTGGTAATTAATCAGTGGAAAAAGCTTAAATAAAAATGTTGTACATTCATAGTGGTCCGTTACAACGGACACTATGTAAAAGTTGAAAGCCAAATGAAAAGGGCAAATGAAAAAGTGTACAGACGTAGACATAGAGCAGGAATTTTAGATTACGTTCTAAATACTCGAAAAGTTGTTAGTAAATTAAATGATAATTGCAAGATTGTGGAACCGTGTGGTACGAGTGTAACCGTTATAAAGGAAGCACGTACAAATGACTGTCATACTCAAATAATCTATATTGAGACGGAGAATAAGAATCCTAGAAACTTTCTTGATTGCGTCAATCGTCTGCAGAAAGCGTTAATTGGTAGCTTTAATTTCAGTCCTGTGTCTTTCTACAGGCTCTGGCCATTTTTGGCTGCTGAAGAGTCGTCGTCTCGTGCTAGAAATTCTGACCAAAAGAAGAGCCAACAAGGAAAAGCCAAAACCAAGGAAGAATCGACCGCAGCAGCAGCTTCGGTCTACTCATCACAGACGTCCAGGGAAGCAACCTTGAGCAGAAAGTTTACAAAGCTCATTGCTAATAAATCACAAGTAAACCCTGTGGATATTTGCTCAGACGACGAGGATTTCGTTGCCTGCGGACATTGTAGTCATAGTGGAATAAGTACAGATATCGTAATGAGTGGAGAAAATAAAAATACGAATATCAACACGAGTACAGCAGCCCCCATTGCTCCAGTTCGACCATTGACCAAACCGACCAATTTACATTTGAATATGCTTCAATTGAGAGACCACCAAAACAATGCCGAGGCCCTTTTTGGCAGCAGTGGTGACCTTGGTCGAGAAATGCCTCCACTGAATTTGAAAACGAATATCATATACGAAGATTATGAAATCAGCAGTGTGACTCTTGGTCTTGGCATCAACGGCAAAGTGGTCGAGTGTACCAATAAGACAAGTGGATTGAAATTTGCCCTTAAAGTTCTACGAGATAACGCGAAGGCTCGTCGAGAAGTGGAACTGCATTGGAGAGCCAGCGGATGTAAACACATTGTTTCCATTATAGATGTCTACCAAAATAACCACAAAGGTCAACCCAGTTTGCTTGTAGTAATGGAATGGTAAACATTTAAATCACATTTTTTAACTAGTTTTTGGAATCACAAATTCATGTAGTAAGAATGGTGTATCGTAATATAAAGTTTTTTTCCGAAATGTGTTTTAGATAAAACTTTGTTAGAATTAATTGTTTTTATTAGCAATGAGTTTGAGTAGTGACAAAAAATTCCTAAATGATTTTAAATTATGAATTAGCAGATTGAAATTAACGATTAAATCCTATTGTACTAGGCTATAAAACCTAAATATGATATTTAATATTCAATTGTTAAAACTGATGTTAAAATTTATACCATGAAACCTTTGTCTTATAGTATGGAAGGAGGCGAATTATTTGAGAAAATTCAAGATAAAGTTGATGGTGCTTTTACAGAGAGGGGTAAGTCACGTCCACTAGATTCCATGTCTTTTTATTGTTGGAAATGGGAATGTGTATCACCCCACACCTGAGATATTTTTTAAATCCAAACTGTCAAAAAGGTTTTCACACATTAAAAAAAAGACCTAAATAATTAATCTAGAGTGAATTTTAAATTTTCTTGGCGGATTCGTCATTTGTTAGTGTGGAGTGAGAATGAGACAGAGCTCAAAGAAAGAAAACTTAAAACTGTCTTGATGATGCTTGAGCATATTGAAAATCAGAGCTGCGTCTATATATAGATATTGTATTGTCGAATGGTTTTACTGGCATCATAAACATTAAATGTTCTATATAATTTTTGTTTTGATTTGTAGAGGCTGCCGGCATAATCAGAGAGATTTGTTTAGCCATTAAACACATTCATGACATGAATATCACCCATAGAGATCTCAAGCCCGAGAATCTGCTTTATACGAAAAAAGGTAAAATTGATTTTAATTATTAAAGCTAAATTAATTAAAGTTATTTTAATGCATTACGATTCTCTTGGCTACATCAACTTAATGCAGCTTCTAATTTTTATTGAATATTTGCCAGACGCAACCGGTATATTAAAGCTCACAGATTTCGGCTTCGCAAAGGAAACTTTTTCTCAACAGGCATTACAGACACCATGTTATACGCCATATTACGTTGGTAAGTTACACAAAAAATGCTGTTAAAATATAACGTAGAGATTATAAATTTCCTTACTACGTTGCAGCCGTGCCCTTAATTATTGTTTCACCGTATTGACACAGAATTTATGTTATATAATGCTGCGTAAGGCTGCTTCCTCCTTCAACTCATGTCAAAAGTCAAAGAGCAAAATCTTAATGCCATTTGTGTAACTTGATTGCTAATGACATCGCACCAATTCAAGACTCCTTCCCTGTTGCCACTCAACTAATGTCCTCATTTTGTGCGAAACATAATTTTTCAATAATTTTTCATCACACAATTTAATTTTCCTGGTAATATTTTCCCCACACTTCAGTATCGTTATAATTGATACAATCATTGGTTCAGTAGATTCACGATAATGGTCTTTCTCCTCCTGCTGTACATGTAGAACTATTTGATTTTTAGTATAATTTACTATTTTTTCCATGTTGTTAATGAACTTATATACTTATTTCAGCCCCTGAGGTACTTGGACCCGAGAAATACGACAAAAGTTGCGATATTTGGTCACTAGGAGTCATCATGTACATATTGTAAGTGTTATGACTGTTAAAATTTGAATCACATTATACTGGCATTCTAAAATCCTTTGAGACTCTTGTTAGTGTCACAGAGTATTATCAACCAACCCAAAGAATGTTTTATAATGCTTTATGTATTTAAAAAATAGATTGTGCGGTTACCCTCCTTTCTACAGTAATCACGGCCTAGCCATTTCTCCGGGAATGAAAACTAGAATTCGGTCTGGTCAGTACGATTTTCCGAATCCCGAATGGCGAGAAGTTTCTCAAGATGCAAAAGATCTCATCAAAGGAATGCTGTGTACTGATCCGACCAAGCGTCTAGCAATCGACCAAGTGGTGCAGAATAGATGGGTTTCTGTAAGGTTCTTACGTAATTTTCATCTGGTGAACAACACTAGAATCCCATAGTCCCCATGCATACAACTTGTTAATGTACTGAAAGTGAAATGAAAGTTATTCTACTGATTCTTGGAGGATATTCTGTATCATTACCCTTGTCGTTCTGTTTGTATCAGAAATACACGGAAGTGCCCTGCACACCCCTTCACACGAAGAGAGTGCTGAAAGAGGAGGAGGAAGCTTGGCCAGAAGTTCAAGATGAAATGATGCGTTCGCTTGCCACAATGCGTGTAGATTACGATGCTGTGCAAATCAAGAATCTGGACAATACCAACAATCCTTTGCTGAATAAGAGAAGAAAGCGTCGAGAATAATAATAACACTCAATAATCCATTATAATAATAGCTCACTGAAATAACGTACCATTCTTTACATTATAATAACAAATAAGAAAGCTGTTTGTTGAAGCGCTACATTTCACGTTGCCCAAGGTGCCTGAAAGCCGTAGTGTAGCACGGCCCTGTCAGAAGTAATGTAATATGTACCAAGCATAACAAGCAAAATTGTAATGCATTGTAGTAATTGTTAGACGATTGTACGTCACGCACAAAATTGGCGGTCACAAAGTGTTTGCTCGTCAATATTGAGCCAGCCCAGATTGAGCGTTCGTGTAATTGCATG
>JABASC010001544.1:0-22598 GCA_019776185.1 Plutomurus gul | reverse complement strand
TGTGTTGCCCTTGCAATAGTTGGAAAAGAACAGAAATTTAATTTGTTTCGATTTAAATTCGGATGGCATACTTCCATTTTGTATAATAACCAGAGGAGCCCAATTGGCCTTCTCGTAGCTGTTGTTCCTCAGGAGGTTACAGTAAGATTAATTCGTATTTAAATCTATCTCGGACTGTTTCTGGACTTCCAATTTGTGTTGCACAGTATAAAATAAAATCAAAATTTCTTAATTCCACTACATACTCGCTTAACCTTACTGTAATGTGAGAAGTCCACAACATTGAAAAATTTGCAGAATCGTGGTCAAATATTGCTCCAAAATGGGGCAAGTGCTCAAATATTGAAAAAGTGGGAAGTGTACAAATGTGTGGAAAGTGCACAAATATGGGAAAGGTGGGAAAATTACATAAAAAATGGAAAATTTGCACACAAATTGGAATAGAACAAAAATTAAAAAAGTGCACAATAATGGAAAAGTGCACTTTTTCCCACTATAATTAATTTTTGATGGTTATTATGTACATATATTTACTTTTCATTCCACGATTTGATTTTGCTTCAAAAGTCTTTAGCGCAGAAGAATACGGAAGATTTTTGTCGAAATATTGGCAATTATGTAACAAATAAACACATTGTTATCTTTTATAAATGAAAATTCCGCGTTTTCAGCACAAGATTGTTTTTAAATAAAAGGGGTCTTTTTGCCTACTTTGTGCTACAAAAGTAATAATGTCACCCGCAGATAACATTATTTCTGTCTGAATAGACTTCATCAGTGCGGTTCATTGTTTATTCGTGTACATTGTTATCTACTTTTATTAAATTTATTTATGCTCTCAATTCAACTAAAAACTGAGCAGTGTACAAATATATTAGCTAAGTATTCAAATCTTATACTCATTTTTTTTATTTATGTAAGTGTTCACCAGTTGTGTAACTGGTCTGACCAGAATCCCAAATTTCCTACGCTCATTGGCTTTTGACAATATTTATTTCTTTCAACGCAGACCACCTAATTCACCTTAAGATCAATGAATGCCACTTGAATTTTGTCGTCTTGCACACAATTTCATTCTGGAGATACTTAAGTATTTATCTCCAATAAGTGGTTCGGAAATTATTAAGATATAATTCTGGAGAACGATATATGCATCCGTGGTCAAAGTAGTGATTGGCCACGTTACACTCTGGCTCCAGTACTAACTAACAATAAGTTGGCAAATACGGTCGTTCTGTCATCACATATTGTCAAAATAGTATTAAGCATCTACTTTTTAGTGCTGTATAAAAACTCACCCTTAGAATTTTTTTAAACTTATTTGCTTGTATTGTAAGGAAAGCATTACTTAATTTGTGTAGTATGCAAAATTCCGAATTTGTAGGGCAAAGGAAAACTCAGAAACTATAAGTCTTTGATATTTTTCATATGCTACTATTAACTCGTGATTTAGAATGGTCATGCAGTTCAGAAGCAAACAAAGAGCAAAAAAATACTTAGAAATCTGGACAAATACGGATCTGTGGACCTCCATGCATATTACAAGTCTGTTATATGTTACTTGTATTACGTGGTGTACACCATAGTGCAGTCCACGTTGTCATTTAAAGATTCGTGTACACACACCACCATCGTTGCTAATATCAATCTGAATATAGGTTATGTATTAAGTATACTTACAATTGACCACAAGTATTGTATTGCATGTATGTGGATACGAAGAAGCAGGTAAGAGGATTTCAGAAAAATACGAGTTCAGATGGCAGTAATCATTCAACAAAAAGCTATGCATCGTAAACGTCACTTGAAAGTGGTTAAAATGTGTGATTAAACGATTATGTTTTAAAATAGGATTAATATACACACCATGCGCATCCTACACACCATGCGCATCCACACCATTATACAAATCTCAAATCAACAAAGCATTAATCCCAATTAATTATTTATCACACTTCAAAGTGTGCTCTGTGATTAGTGCATCCAATTGTGAAAATCACACCGGAAACCATGAAGTTTCTGATGATGTTAGTCAATATTCAATGTGGGTACTGTGGTTTAAATTAATCAAGGATGCGTGAACGATTAAACATACATACAAATATATGCAGTAATTTAGAACAGGATGATGACTTTGTGGTATGAATATCCTCACAAGAATATTGTTTACGCAGGAAGAAGGGTTAACCACATTTTTGAGTGTGAACTATGTATATTCATCCAATTTTCCATGATTTAGTGGAAAGTACTACAGTCACGAATCTATTATGCAGACTAGCCTGCCAATGCGACAGTATTACTTCGGTAGCACTGTAGCACATACTGCAAAGTCGAAATGAAGCGGTCATCGGAGAACGCAGAGAAAACTGAAGAAAAAAAGGTAAGTTTTCGATTTGCGGATACAGACACAGAATTCAGTCACGCAAGTTCATGGAGTAATGGACAGGATGACGATAGGAATAAGCGAAGTGACCCTAATCCCGTCACCCGTAGAATGAGGAAACAATTCTCCGTCATTGAAGTTTCAAATATTGATGAAGACGAAAAAGAATCAAAAGGGTAATAAAATTCATGCCGTATCTATTTTAAATTCAGATCTTAGGTCATTTATGCATGTAATATGTGTGCAGACAATACTTTCAAGCACTAATTAAATGAATGCAACTAATTATTTGTTCACGTTTCCACAGAAAGCATTTCTTGTGGAACAGGAACGCAAAAAGCACCGAGTACAGGAAGTCTTCAACCGAAGTCCGATTAATTGAAAACTATGAAGAAACAAAGAAGCCTAACTATGGCAAACAACATAGCGGTGAAGATAGTATTTGGGGTCTAAATAGCAACACCATAGATTCAAAAAACTTACACCCAGGCATTACAGAACTATTGTTAGTGGCAATTACAGGAGACAATGCTAAATTGGAGCAAATATTCGAAGAATCAATCTCCAACAGACACTCAACTGTCAATTTAAACTCTGTCGACCTACTAGGAAGAAGTGGGCTACATTTTGCAGTTTATAATAATCATTTTGAAACAGCGAGAATTTTTATCGCACAAGGTGGGCAGTAATGATACTTATTCAACAAAATTTTCATTTTCATTTCGTTACAACATTTTCAATATATTTGCAATAGGAGCGAATGTGAACCTATGGGACAAAGAGAAGAAGGCCACTCCCTTAATATGTGCTGCAGCCATTGGGGCAGTTGAACTAGTGGAGCTGCTGCTGAAGAACGGAGCTGATGTCAATGCTGGTTACGATCAGGGAAACACGGCTCTGCTATGGGCCGCCAGAATAGACAATGAAGAATGTATTTTTTTAAATTATTAAAAAATTAAAGTATCTTTTTTTTCAATAAAACTAAAGAAATTAAATTTATTCTTCAACTGTGTTGTGGAATAGTGTTGCGGATGCTGTTGGAGCATGGGGCTGCCCCGAATTCACTGCAAATGTTTTCTGAAACGGCGTTACACGTTGCCTCTGAACGTGGAAATGAAAAATGTGTCCAGCTTTTATTGGAGAGAGGAGCCGATGTGCATCTTCAAAAAGTAAATAATAAATAAACTAAAAAATTCATGGTTCCATCATTGTTCACAATGCTTTAATTAAAGGGTGAGGATCGCAATACTGCATTGTACTTGGCTGCAAGAGAGTACAACTTCAATTGTTGTGAAATGCTCTTGAATCACAAGGCAAGAGTCGATGCACAGAATTCCAAAGGGGAAAGCGCACTTCACATTGCTGCATTGAACTCTGATAGTGACTTGGTTCATTTGCTTCTGGGCAGGGGCGCTAATGTACATCTGAAAGACAAAGAAGGCCGAACTGCATTGTTTTACGCCATCGACAAAGGTGTTCATTAAATTAGTTTTCTACAATTTGTACACAAAATCTGAGTAAATGAAAAATAGTGTTAGCTGAAGAATAATTTTCTTGTTGCAAACAGATTTGAAGGCGGTGGAAAGCGTTGAGTGGTTATTGAAGTACAAAACGGATGTGAACTGTCAGGATGGTTTGGGATTGACTCCACTACACATCGCTTCATTGAAAAGTATTCTGCCAATATTCACGGTTATTCATCTATTGTTTTACTTTTCCAACTATTTATTTGTTACAGAATCAAAAATGTGTGCGTCGTTGCTCGTAAAGTACAATGCTAATGTTGCCCTTCAGTGAGACATTTTTCTATACATTTTGACATTTTCCAAGCATTGATTTTAGAGTTAGATATTTATATGTTGAGTACGAGTACAAATTTTGGTAAATTCAAGGTCAAAATCTGGAGCCAGTGCGTTGTCTTTTATGTTGAGGGATATTCCAGACACAATGCAGGTAAATCATTCATAATTTGTTTTGTTTGTAATTACATTAATTCTGGATTCTGATATTATTTTCATGTTTGCAGTATATTAGAAACCGTCTTGATGAATCCGTGATCAATATGCGAGAAACAAACGATTCCAGTTGTAAAGTTAGACTTGACTTCAAGTAAGATGTTATTCCTGTGCACTGAATTCACATTAATTTAAGGCTAACTGTTTGAATTTACTTTCACAATCCAGACTATTTATTATGCTTTCAATAGAACAGTAATTCCTAATGGATCATGGCCACCAGCCTGTCCTACAAAAGCTGGTAAAATGGAAGATGACCAATATGAGTCCACTAGTTACAGAGAAACTGAACTACTGAAATGCTTCATTCAGAACGATCAAGAGAATATTCTGCTACATCCGCTAATTGAGACCTTTCTTGCATTAAAATGGCTAAAAGTTCGCTGGTTTTTCTATTTTGCTTTCCTTTTGAAGGTAATTGTGTAAAATTATTTTACACCATTCGTGTAAACAACTCGAATGATTTTACGGGTATGCGCACATAGTACGCATACCCATAAATCATGTGCACTTTATACCCAAGCGAAGAGTAAATTTTAAGTGACCGTCCTTTTTTAATTCAAATACTATGACTAATGCAAATGCACTAACTAACTCTTCCTTGCTCTGAAAATGGAAACACTAAAATTTTCTCATTCAGAAAGGAAACACGTTGACTTTAGAAAAGTGTCCGCCACAAGCTACTGCCAATTTTTTTATTTGACTTTTATTACAAAGTAAATTAGCGAATTTATTAAATTAGTTTTCCTTAACCACAATCTGGTCGATGAATTACTCCTGTGAGATAACTCGATAATTAAACCTTTAATCTCAAATATACGCATCTACTGTACTTCTTAACTACTATTTCACAGCGGGTCTGATATGGGTCAGACTTCCTGTCAATTTCCATTGTGCCATCCCTGACCAGGCGAAGGAAAACATATTATATAACTTACAATTGTATGTATACATTTTGATGTATTGCAGGCACTTCTTGTATTGTTGTTCTCATATTTCATGGTGAAATTATTCGTGGGTTGTCCGGATAAAGGTATTTATTACCCGGATAATGAAAACACAACGACCACATCTTCTAACTTAAGAACATTCTTAAATGACACTACTTCATATAATTCAACAAACAAAGCGGTAGAAATATTTTCCAAAATTTATGATTCTATGTCGCTGAAGATATTTGCTGCTACCGCCAATCAAGAACAAGGTTACAACCAAAATTTCATTTTACTTTCATACGCTGCACATGAAAAAGATGACATTAATATCAATTGCCTTCTTTTTTCCATTTAAGAGCCCGTTATAGAATTGGCTGAGTGCTTTCCTCCTCGGCACTGGATAATTTTGTGGTCAGCAGTGTTGGTTTTAGCTGCTTTACTCATAGCAGAAGAGTTGATCCAATTATTCCAATCGTTTAAAACGTACATTTTGTACCTGGACAGTTGGATTTTCTGGTTGTTTATTATTACACTTTGTATCACATGTACATTTTTACCAAATGATGGAATAAATTTTGAAAAGAGAAGGTGGCAACCCTCCTTTGCTGCTGTAAGATATTTTGTAAATCCATTTATACAAGAAAAAAGTAATGTGTCACATTAACGATATTTTATATGCACTAAAGGTCAGTGTATTCCTCGCTTGGATTTTTATATTGGTTCAATTGGGAAAATTTCCTTCTTCCGGTACATTGGTTCAAATGTTTGTTAAGGTGATTGCATTATTTTTATTTTTTTATCCGCCGAAGAAAAAGTTGGATGAACCTTATATTAATTGTGTGCGTATACTTACTTATATCTGTATTATTCAAGGTTTTTGTCAACTTTGGTCGCTTTTTCGCGGCCTACACATGCTTTCTCATGGCATTTGCTTTGGCATTTTGCATCTTATTTCCTAAGGTGATACACTTCAATATTTTGTTTTCAATTATGTACATTTACTTGTGTTGTAATAGCTTAATTTGTAAAACTGTACTTTTTATTTCATGGGTCTGATAGGAAGACCCATTTCGAAATCCTCTCCTAGCATTTGCTAAGGTTACTCGAATGATGACTGGAGATGTCAACCAGGAAGGACAACTATTTGGAGTTTACAAGGCAATGAACAACCGACCTGACCAAACAGCAACCGAGTACCCCTGGCTGGCTCATATTTTGCACTTTATTTTCGTGGTAATGGTAACTATAGTCCTCATGAATTTGCTGGTTGGGTTGGCTGTCGCTGATATTCAAGTAAGGACATTATTGACGCTCTTGTGATAAGACTTCCATATAACTTTACTTACGAATTGGCCCGTTTCAACTTCAACACCATTACTTTTGTCAAAGGGGATGTACCGGGATGCTAGATTACATAGATTGTCACGGCAAGCAGCACTGATATTCCATTTGGAATCCAGCTTTTTATCACCGACAATATTAAATCGAATACCTGCAACCTTGGCAGACTTCATGAAAAGGAAAATGAATGTCTCCCCATCTTACTACAAGTAAATAACTCACTTATCTACTAAATATTGATTTAATGTATCATAGAAATTGAATGTGGAAGAAAGATTACATTTTTTAAATTCACAGTGGGCTGTTCAATTTCCGTCCTTACGATAATCGTGACATGAGACTTCCTCAATATCTTAAAATGTCAGCTTTGAAATTGGCGAGTACTTCAAGTGCAGAGAGCAGGAACACTTTTTGTACTACTCTCACAAAAGATTCTATTTCGAATGTGGACACTAAATACATCTCTGCTCTAAAAAATTCGGAAGCAAAAATAATTGCATCGATGCAAACGCAAATGGACAGCCTTATTGCGAAAATAGAATCTCTTTCAAAGGAGCTCAAGTAAAAATAATGCTAATCGTGGTGTTGTTCTAGTATGTAGCTCCAGTATCAGTATGTGTTGTGTTAGCTGTTATCACTATCACTCTAAATGTTTAGCAGGCTTTTATTTCTGATATGTATCAATATCTTAACAATCGGCAAGATGTTATACACTGTTTCAAAGTCAATTTGCATAATGTGCTTACACAAAGAGATTGAGTAACCGTATTCCTACAGCGATTCTGATTCTTTTACTCTTTTTGTGATTTTCAAAACTTTTTTTCTTTGAGTACATAGAAGCTATATATTTTTCCAGAGACATGATACATTCAAGGCGTATACAGTATAAAAGTATCCGACTAATTACGCAGAGCTTTTGACTATGAATGTAATATAATATACTAATAAAACACCTTTGACACACTTGGAAAGCCATAATATGATCTGCCATAATAAATAGTCCCCTTTCCCTGTAAATTTACTACTACACATTATTACAAACATCTTTGCCCTGTTGTTTTGTACAATAAAACAGAAGATACTACTTAACTTAAGAAATACTAAAAATAACCGTTTTTGTTTAGCGTAATGAATATGGAACATTAAAATTTTAGGATTGGTAATTGATGTTTAGTGATTTCAGTACATGTCTACCTGTTTGCAACTAACTTTAATTGTACAAAGTGTCATTATACAGAATCGTTGTTTGAAATCTCTTTAGTACTACATTATTTACTTGCTATGTATTTTGCTAAAAGTTAGTATCCATATATTAAAATGTATATTAAATATGTAAGCAAGCAACACAAACACAGCTTGCACAACAACCACAAATTGGATTATACTATCATGGTGATTTAGTAACAGTTGAATCATTTATTAGAAATCGTAAATATTTTCCTTCTCGTGATACTGGGAAAATAAAGCCAAAATGTAGTACGTACATTAGCCAAACAATACGCTACGTGGTAACGCTCAGAGGTCGTAGTCGTGAGTCAACGATATTGGTTCTATCGTCCTGTTTGTGTATGTGTTTGTCCTAACAAGCACCCCCAACAGCAACACGTATAACTTACGTGCGTAAGCACTCTATGGAATCGTTAGGAGGAAGCTTTTTAGTGAGCACAAAGTCCTTGCAAAAACTGACGAAGAATGTGACGTGAGTGCAAGTGCACCGAAGATGAGCTAGCATGTCGAACGATACCTGTCATGTGCCCTGCCCTGTGGCGTATTTATTAGTGCATTTTATTACTGTAACTCACGTTTACTTATTGTACATACACGATGCTGCTGATGCTGCTATATGCTAACGATAAGATGTTAGAATAGATGTAATGTACTCACAATGTAACATCATCTCTCTCCCTTCATCATTTTCTTGCTCTCTCACCAGCATCATTTTTTAAAACTTTTGCTCCACGTAGATTAACTCTATATACAGATGACTCATGGTGGGCCATCCAGCTTCAATAGTGGTACGTTACGTACGTACGAAACTAACAAAAAATGTTTGCATTCATCTTCATCGTAAGCATATGCGAAGATTGATATATTCTAACTTTTTTTCCAGAATTACGACACACTTCGAGAGAGAACATTGTTAATGAGAAAATAAAATCCCAAATAATTGATACAAAATTGAGATGAAGGAGATTATTACAAAATGAATATCGACTTTTGTACTGAATACGAATACATACATAGAGGTAAGAGTGTACCGGCAGAATCTTGTGATTGATTTTGTCTCTGCATTACTGATAACGTGATAACGATTGCTACCTTTAATCCTTTTTGCAATAATACTAAATACTATTATAATTTACCCTTAGTATTATATAGTAGGTATGTAATGAACTGTGTACGTTGATTGAGAGTTGAGATCTATCAAATTTCACAATTGCCAGTGTTTCCGTTTCCCGTACTAAATACAAATATCACATGCAGTAAAGCACGATCACGTTATTATTTATTATGCCTCGCTTTTGTGCGAGATTTATTAAAAAAAGGACTGAAAAGAGCATTATGAATGCTAGTGAACGCTAATCTCGTTGTTTCTGCTATACTTCTCCTGGAATGAGCCGAAGGAGTCGTCGTTTTCCCATGAAAGTACGAATCGCCTTTTGGGGTGTTGACTTTACCACGCTGCATTTCACCCTCCTCCATTAACCTATTAATCAATTTAACATCACGTTGTTGTTGTTTTTGCTTCTCGGTTAACTGACTGACCATCGGAACTGATGGTCCTCCGTAAGAGTCACGTCGCTTCTTTTTCTCACCAAAAGTGTCAGGTCCTGCATTTTTCATGGATCGTTTTTGAAAATCTGAGTTCTCCTTCTTGCTTTCCATATTTGGATTATTTTTCTTTCGACCATCACGAAGACTCGATAAAAGGCTGCTTCCTGCATCTGAGCTCTGGTATTCTGCATCGAATTCCGTATGATTGTGTCCTAGAAGACGATGTCGATTGTAATAGGCAGCCCTCCTGCTAAGCTCCTTAATGTTAGTTTGAGTATGGGTTGGCTCTTGGAACGATATGCATAGTATTTACTGGTTGTACTCATTGTATCTCATCATAAAGCTAATGTGCGATTTCTAAATTTTGTCTTAAATCAGATTGTATTGTAAGCTTACGATTTTCAAAGAATTCACTTCCTCCTAAGTTGTAGTTAATCTTCTTTGGATAATATAGATCCATTGTTATTTCCATTGGACAGCAATCACGATAGTATCCATGCGAGAAGAATAATCGACCAAACTTCAAAATGAATGATTTTAATAAAACAATAACCTTCGTTGCCTTGAACTCATTATGAATTGACCTACCAGGCACTTTGGGGGCCAGGGTAAACGCTTTAGGAGCTCATATCTCATTTTGAATTTCCACATTTTCAGTACGTAGGACTTTTTTCTCATATCATCGGATCTCTCATGCTAAAAATGTGTACACGTACATAAATACTTAAAAGAGTTAAAAAACTGTTTGTACATTTGTTCAGTAAAAGATTGTTCTGCATAATGCACATGTATTCCATTAGACAATTCTTAATTGGCATATTTCATTTGTAATGATTAGGGTTGCCCCGAATAGCGGTATTCAGAAATAACCGGATAACAAAATCGAAGTGAGCATTCGGTACTTTAATAATCAATTTCCCAATATTCAATTTGTGTGCAATCTCTTAAGTGTCATGCAATATTTAACTTTCAATTTCGGATCAGTATAATAACTGAACACCGCTATTCGGGGCAATTGTAGTACCTCATGATAATTATACCTTACGCAATAGTTCGCCGTAAGCATCGTAAGTGCAGTAGTAATCATAGTGCGCCGGTGGGGGAGCAAACTAAAAAATACAAATACTGTTTTTCCGCTTAAAAATGTCAATATATCAAGAGAGACGAGGGATAAAGAATTTTGAGTTTATTCATTCATAAAAAAATACCGTGGAAATTTCTCTATCTTTTGAATTTCTTCTATTTTCAAAATATGCACCAAAGTCTTCTACGAATTCTGACTCGTCGTCATTGTTTGTCTCATCCAAGTTCCCTGAGACAGATTCTTCAGTGCTCGGTGCGCTGAGAATGGTCGAAGATCTTTCTGAATCTAGTCTCGCAAACGGATTTTCAAATGCATAAAACAATGACTCCGAAGGGCCTGAAAACTCGGTTCCTCTTCTTGTCATTGGAGCTTGTGGACTTCCAAATACAGTTTGCCTTCTTGCTCCGAAAACTAGATTTAGCTCAGTGTCTGTTACATTTGTCAACGGTGAATCATCACCACGAGTACTTACATCTCCTGAAGACGATCTGTACTTTACACGATCTGGAGCTCCTTATCATAAAAATATTATTATAACTGAATTCTGATTTGAGTATACGACTATCATATTATAACAATAGGTATAAGGACCAGAATTGAATAAGTTATCTACAATAATATTATGGAATACATATATTAATACTAATGATTTGACAAATTTACTTGATGAAAGAGTTACAAGTACACTCGAAGTGGTTTCACTAGAGAGTTCAGATACTGTACTTGATGTACGTGTATTTGTTGTCTCTTCATCCTCCTTTGGTGTGACTTTGGACCGAAAAGGATTGAGGCTCATTATTTGCCAAAGTTTTACGAGTAAGGATATCGACGACGGTTCAAACACCATGCATTGTAAATAGAGTGACATTACCCTATATATAACTAGTTAAATACCCACCTTAGAACTAGGTGTTGTATTATAGACACACTATTGCTTCCATAATTTTTCGTTTAGTTCTCATGAAACCACTAGTATCATATTATAGCACAGAGTTTGTTTTAGCAAGAAGTTTATCATGTAACCATGACATGTTAATAAATCAATCTACTTATGTATGTATGATTAATGCATGGAGATACAATCCGGCTGCACATAAATCAGCACAGAGATTGATGTAGAAATTATTCTGCTACGTGAGTTTATAACTAATGTACACATGACACGTATTATAAAATCATATCACATCTAACATTTATTGTAAAGACAATTTATAATTTCAATGTGCATGGAGCCTACAGCCTTCTACATATTCAAAATTAATACACATTTTACAAATTAAAGTTTTTGTCTCATCTTACTTATAAAACAAGAATAGTGTCTATACAGTCTTCTTCCTTCGATTATACAACGTTGATTGAATGCACACTTGAAAATATTTATTGTAGTTCTTAGGTGTAATAATCGTGTGCAGTGTGCGTATGTAGATTGTGATAAGCATTATAATAATTTTAAATGTCAAAAAGGAATAGCGACAATGGTAAAGCAAGAAGGTAAAGACAGTCGATTGTGGAAGCTCCAGGAGTTGTACAACAGCCGTATAGGATGTCAACAGGAATGTACATGAATGCTTATCGCTCTTATGCTCGCCTTCTCAGTCTCTCAATCAATAAAATGCAAGAGTAAACAAATGCTAGGTCGCTTATGGAAGAAACGACTACGCCGATATTTGTGCCCCGACAAATATGAGTGGATTTTCGGATAAACTCGGAACTTTAAAAGTGCAATTGCAACTTGCAACTGCACTTTGGGTCTTCAAGGCAAATATTTATCTATCTGCCCGTCCGTAGGTCTTTGTAGATATCCTGCCATCAAGACACTATGCATGACTTCTAATTCTAATGCATATTTTTTGGTTGGCTTTTATTTTTGGCTCACTATACCAATCTTTTTCTTAATCTTTTCCTTATATGGTATTTAAAAATATAATGCTAAAGTGTCAAAATAATGTTTGTCGAAGTATTCATGTGTAGATTCATTTACTTCTAGGATCCATCTATGTTAATTTGTTCTGAAAAATCTGTTTGAAATTTTAAAGATGACCAAACTGTCTAAACTCTAAACGTTAAAACCTTTTACTTATGAAAACTCGTTTAGTAACTAGTAGTGGAAATTCTGTGGTAGTATTTACCACGAATATTTTTTGCAGATTTAAAGTCCTGGCTTAACACACACACACACAGACGCATGACCCCCCAAGGTTTGCGATAGCCATAAAGAAAATGCCACGTCAGTGTGTTTCTCGGTAGGTGGGAATGAATTTTTCACGTATTTAACAAACAATGACATACCGAAAAGACAATCACGAGGTCAGCAACTATATCCATTTGTATTTTTGTCAAAGGGGAAAATTTTATGCAGAAATAATAATACCATACAGCACTACACATCTAGTACGCTTTGATGTGAAGCACACACTTTGTACAAATAAGGTTAGGCTACTCGTAGCGTTTGCTATAAACCCCTCGCGTAATTTGCATTGATATGATAAGGATAAATGGAAGCTACACATCTTTTGAATGCTAATAGGTTTGCTAAGGAGTAATCGGTGTTATTTCGCGAGTTAGTGCGTTAGCAATTTTGTAAGTAAGCCTTTTAATGGAAAAACCAGTTTTCTTGCTATGAGAGCGCAAGAGGCAACACTACTTTTTGCTGTAGTATTGGAGAAGCTGGACTGTTGACTGACTGGACTTGCATGTTTCCTGTATTCATTAATATACAAATACGTAGCTGCATGTAAATCTTACTCATCGGCAATAATAAGTAATTATTGAATGTAGCGAAACAAGACAGAGTACACAGTAGAACAAATAAACTCTATATACACAGTGTTAAGGGGCAGAAGAGTTGAACTGGATTCTATTTCAAATAATAATCATTGCCGTACATATGTAGTACGGATGAATAGTATTTAGGATCTTCAGTATAACTTGTGATTCCTGCCAGTTGCTATTCTCCACGTTGGGCAAGGTTATTGTTTTGCTTTGTGCACCAGAAGTAAATACTTATTGCAATAAATAGTATTACCTGGAAAAGTATTTTCATTTTCTTACCTATTCGCAACATGAGTTTGAAATTCAGATCGCTGTGACTTCAGATACATACAGTAAACTCTCAAAATCAATGTTGTAGCATTTCTAAATATTAACTTTACGCAGTCAACAGTAGCAGTGCAGTGAAAACAATGTATTCGAAAAGGGTGTTGATTTTTGTCGTGTTAGTAACTCTGCTGAGTTTCTGCTTCGAAACCACAAGTGGACAAAATGGACACCGACAAAGACCTTCACAAGGTGGAAATAGGGAAAGCGGTGGAGGTAAATACAATACATATAATCCTTTATTCGAAAATGTGATGTTCAATGTGACAATTGCATAATTAAGGGATTGAATGCTAAAATACGAATTGTATGCAGCAGATATAATAGAGATTTTTCATTGGCAAAGGTTCAGGACGCTGTAACTTGGATGATACACAACAGACGCAGGGAGAGTGCAGAAAAATCCGAGAGTGTAGCTATGCGGTGGGAAGGTTACGTGCTGGAACATCCGTAAAAATGTGTCCTGGAAGACAAAACGATATCGTTTGCTGTCCCACAGAGCCAACACTTGCTCAAAAAAGTAAATGAATTTTTAAGATAAATACGTTCGGGGGATTTGATGCAACATGAGTTTTCTTTGTGCAGAGTGTCAAAAATGGGAGGACTACCTAATGCAACCGGAGCTTTATGGACATCCAAAGTTTCCTCAACCCGAATGTGCATACAAACAACTCGGACAATTTATTGTTGGTGGCAGAGCAGCCAGTCTGTACGAGTTCCCTCACAGTGTAAGGCTTCGATGTCAAATTCCGATAATCCGCGACTACCGCGACTATCATACATATCTCACCATGCGTGCTCATAATCAATGACAGTGCAAACACTTTTTAGAAATCTTCCAAATATTGTAATTTCCAAATGAATTCCTTGGATATCCAAGCAATGGTCAATATTCAGGATTCCTAGCAATCATCAATACTCTTACACAAAGATGTTTCTGCATTATTATGCCTATATGTAATTGAGTGTACACAAAGGGCTTTTACCTACATATTGATTGCTATATTTGGTAAATCGGTAACGTAAGAGGGATTTTATACTTTCATTCTGGCAGTCTTCTTTGAGCACATATTAAAAACATACAGGCATATACTTCTTTATTGAACATTACACACACGGTTACATGTAGACAGTTCCTGATGGAACCATCGATGAAAATCAACTCAGGTTGAATTGATTGACATCCACACTAACCAAAGTACAAATGTAGTTGGTAATGTATATTGCCATTGTATTGTTTGCATTTCAGGTAGCCTTGGGTTTTGGAAATGATAAGAGTTCAGCAAAGTTCGAATGTGGTGCCACACTTATAGATTCAAAATATATTATAACAGGTTAAAATCATTCCAATTTTATATATAGTACCTCAAATTATAATTACTATTAAATTTTTTTAAATTAAAATTCATTCCAACAGCGGCTCATTGTGTAAAGACGGACAGAAGTAAAGGTAGGCCAAGATGGGCATTAATTGGAGATGTTTCATTACAAAAACGAAGTGAAGTTCCCTTCAACAGAAAAGTGCTTCCCATTGTTGAGTGGATTGTTCATCCTGAATACAATCCTCCCTTGACTTACAACGATATTGCAATTCTTCGATTAGGTGAAGAGTTGGAAATCAATCGGTATGTCCTCCCGGCCTGTCTCGCAGATTCATCGACAACTCCAACTGGTGGTCCAATCGAAGCAACCGGCTGGGGCTTATTAGGAGCAGGAGGTACACATAGATTGACCTTCACCTCTTGTTTTGTGTAATCCCAACCAAATATTTTGGGTGGGTTTAAATGATCAGTTTGTCAAAAATATGGAATGCTAAGTTCGAATATTTCTCTTAGTCTATTTCGTGCATTTAAGTATTTATGTAGTACAGTTGCCTTTTACGAGATTAATTATCCAGAAAAAATTCTCTACAAGTCACCATGATATTGGCCTAAAAGCAACAGAGTGGGAGTGGGGGCTATGTGGACTCCTCACTCCCCATACGGACTTATATTTCTTTTCTGTAGCAGCCAGCCACTATTATCTACCATTTCAATAATAGTGATATCGTTGTTTGATATGGTGTATTTTGTCCCACAGAGAGACAAAGTAGCGTCCTTCAGGCAGTGAACTTGACAATTATTAAGCCAAAAGATTGCAATGGATATTTTAATGATGCGGTGGAGAAAAGTATACGGTCAGTGTTTCACAAAAGAATTTAAAAAAATAATTCAAATGAAAAAAAAATCTATATACCATACTCTGGAAGCTACTCTATTTTCATCTACTTATGCTTTCACAGATATCCCGAAGGAATTGTAAAGTCACAATTGTGTGCAGGAGATAAAGAAGGAGAGAAGGATACATGCAACGTACGTGCTTCTGTTAAATCGGTTACTTATTTACTATAGTATTGTATGTATGTTGTTTGCATAAACTGTGTATGAAAATGTGGATAACGGTATTATGCACAATAGTTATTGGAATATATTTACTGAAATACACAGGGAGATTCTGGCGGAGGAATCACAGTGAATCCGAGAGTTAGGTGTTTGTTTTACATTGTTGGAGTAACTTCATTTGGGGCAAAATTATGTGGTTATGGTCAACCCGGCGTCTACACCAAAATTCTATCTCACATTGATTGGATAGAGCAAACGATTTGGCGTTAAATGGTAATATTTAATGTATGCTTAAAGATAACTATAGCTTCCCTTGTGTACTACTTACCCTTACACAAAATTGAATGCACTGCAAGAGATTTGAAATAGTGAATGTAACAATATCATTTGTGAGGTCGAATATGGATTTTAATAAAACCAGCTAATGTCAGACTTACTAAAATTTATTTACTACGGCATATAGTTTAATAGGCGTACTTTGTCTATTGAGTCCTAGTTGGACTCATATAATAAGTATAGCAGATATCGTATATTTTGCTAATTATCCAAATTATTCACGGTCGATTCAAATAGTTCGACGCGATAACCTGGTTTACATTATTGGATACCTACATTCTTTTGTATAAATGTATATCCATCCAGCGGTATTATTACGTACACATATAAAATGGTGACATCTTTAAATTTTCTTGTGAACTATCACAGTACGTAAATCTTACAGTTCATCAGCGCTTATGCTGTTTTTCTCTTCTAAAGTAGAAAATAATTCCGTTTTTTTCCGGATAAAGCAATATTGAAAAAACAGGGTTTGTTAAACAAAATTTTGAAATTTTAAAGCAGGTAAGATCAGCTCCGTATCTGGTATCGGTGGGTGCTTATCACACGACAACATTTTTTAACATTCTAAAATTGTACGTGTTTATTGTCAGTATACCAATACCAAACATTTTTTGCAGGAAGGTTCATCAACTCTTCTCGGATATTCGGATCAACGGAAACTTCGTCAAGAATATAGAATAGCATCAAAATGGCGAATGCATACGTAATAAATTTTAAAAGGGAAAGATTTACTGACTCAGAACACTCCGAAGATGAATTGCCTAAACCCACAGTGGTGTGTTCACCCCAAGCTAAATCTGCTGTCAATCTAAATGATTCCGAAGAAAGTTTTTGTGAAGATGATGGTGATATTTATATTGTGGAAAGGCTGGTTGGAAAACGTAAGAATCCTGAAACTGGATTGATGGAATATCGTGTCAAATGGGAAAATTACACAGCGTAAGGAAAACAAAATAGTTGTGATATTGATGAATTTGAAAGCGATGCATTCAGGGGTAGGTTAAGTGCTGGAATTGATTCAATGTGTGTTTTTAATTACTTAAAACACGTAAACTTTGTGCTCAATATTTTAACTAGTTCCAAACGTGTGCATTGCATGTACATGCTTCTCATCTCTAAAAAGTATTCAACTTTATTAAATGCAAATTTACTTAATTTATTTAAACAGTGCGGAAAACACATGGGAGCCAGCAAAGAACATCCATTGTATGCAGTTGATAACCGATTTTGAAGCTAAAGAGGCAAATAAAAAAAAGAACCGAATAAAGAAGGAGGAAACACGGAAACAGAAATATCTTCAGAAGAAAAAAGAACGTGAAGAACGGCAAAAAAATGAGGTGAAGAAACCAAGAACAATCTACCGTAGTGAATCTGAGGAAGTAAGTACATAAGTTTTGTTTACATAAACATTCTAATTGCACAGATAATATTATCTTTACGACACAACTATGGCTTACACGTATCGTGTTTGGTACCTTTTATTATGTCGATTAATATTTAGGACACGAAGATTGAATTTCTTCAAGCACCTGAAATTTCCGGTTTCAAAAAGGGCTACAGCGTTGACAGAATTGTTGGTGCTAGTCGACATATGGGACTTCATTATCTGGTCAAATTTGAAGGTGTCTCGGAGCCGGAATTAGTGGACAATTTGACTTGTCGAACGGAATGTCCACAAAAGTTGATATCTTATTTCGAGAAAATTGCGTGTGTTATGAATAACTAAATCATAAATTCGTCTGGGGATCTCCTCTTGTCTGCGCGCGCACCGGTACTGTAGTACTGTGAGTTTAAGAATTGGTTGAAGAAGTCAGTTTAGATGAACATAGTCGTATCACTTGTTTAGTTTACCATAACAATTTAATGTTAAAAATACATCTTAATAGTCAATAATGATTTGATATAGCTAGTCCACTGCTCATTACCGTTTCATGTGTGCTAAAATCTTAGAAATAATGGTTTGTTATCATGTGGTCGCCTGAATAGACCACAGGTGCAATACAATTATTGTAGTATGAAAATTCAATATAATTTACCCACAAGCGCAGCTTAAGAATTCTAATTTACTGGAGGATCTTTTGATGAAGAAATATGAATTTAGTAGAATAAACTCGTTTGTAGTTGTTAATTTATTGAAAATGGTCATTTTATAGTGACTAATCTTTGATCATTTGTAATTTCATCAAAATAGGCAATATTTATACATATGTACGTTATTTCTCAAATATAGAAGAATTTTTTGCAGCTTCAGCAAATTAAATTAATTATTGTTTGTTACAATCAGATAAAGTAATTTGTCAGTGGGCCACCGCTATAGTGCTACAGAAAATTGCTGCTCAGTATCAGTTGTCGATAATTTGATAGCTTAGTAGACACTATAGATTCGCAAAATGTAGTTGAACCAAACAAAGTGGAAAGATTCTACGAGTACAGCAAGCATTGATTATTATTATCACACGACCCTGTCTTTGCATTTTTGACTGTGCCAATGGCATCTACGAATTTGTCCATTGTAATTTCTCTCAGAATAAGTCCAACTCTCAAATCGGACGATGAATCAATATACTCACAACTATTTTCGAAAAATGCCCACATGCCTGCAATAGATCTACAGCTATCCACCGCAATCGCGTCAAGTGAGAACAAAGACTTGTGCTTCGTCAGTGCATCTGCTTTGGGATTGACACATTTCAAAGAGTTTATGGCTGCGGTGCAAGCCACATCCTTTAGCTCAGATGGGGAGAAACCTTCAGTGAGTGCAGCCAGCACTTCGAAATTTACACTCGGTGCGACGGATTCCTTACGAAGAATCAGTTGGAAAATCTTTTCTCTATTTTTTGAATCTGGAAGTGGAATTTTAAATTTATGAGTAAGTCTTCTCATTACAGCTGGATCGATATCATCGGGACTAGAAAAATGAAATATGTAAATGAGCTACAACATTACATAAAGTACATATTTCAGAAATTAATTTATAAGTACATAGTTATATTCTAATTTCATGCTGCACCGATTCGTAGCTCCCATTATAATTATTATTTTGTCAGGATCGGATAACATCCCATCCCACAGAGAAAGAAACTGCGCTTTCATTGTGGCAGTAACTTCATGGTCTTGAGAATCTCTTTGGCGAAGAATCGAGTCGATTTCGTCAATGAAAATAATGGTCGGTTGATATTTATCGGCCACCCGGAAAAGCGCAGATGTAAGTTTTTGCGAATCTCCGTAATATTTATTTTGCAATATTGATACATCCAAGTTAATAAATGTACACCGAGAATGATAGGCCATAGCTTTAGCAATCATGGTCTTTCCTAAAAATAATTGTTGTCTTAAAAATTTAAACTAAAATCCATAGTAAAATGAAGTAGAGTTTTCTGACCTGTTCCCGGTGGGCCATGTAGAAGAACACCTGCGGATAAATTTACAAACACGAACTCAAATATCAACTAATTGTAGAATGCAAATACTTTACAATCAACGCTTTAATGACATTAATGAACTGCTTTGAAAATATTTTAAATGAAATATTTCTAAGGCAGACAAAGATACCTTTAGGACAGATTACCAATTCGGACTTTATGGATTTTCTATGTTTTGCTGTCATTATAGGAATAATGACATTTCGTTTTATTTGTCCAATTACTTCATTCAGACCAGCAATATTTTTCCAGGTAACACCAAGTTCGTTAGGCTGAATCACATTACTTGCAATTGTCATCTCAAATTCATCCAGACCTCCGACTGCCCCCGTCTTTCTGCGAGATAATTTAGAATGTTGAACCGATTGTATCAACTGCCGCATGGTGACCACAAGTTGGGGTTTTTCTGGTTTTGATTCTGTTACGTCTTCATCTTCCGGATCTGAGTCATAAATGGTAGCACTCTTCTTCTGTTCACACTCCAACCCAAATGGACAATTTTTTTCCGCGCATAAACCAATCTGATGTTCATGTGTGATCACTTGGCTTGTTTCGTCCATGCATGCAGGCAATTGATGAGGAGTCTCGAAATCCAAAAGAGACAGGAGCATTTGACTAAAATATTTCTTCATTGATAGTTGAGTTGTATTGTTATTCTCCTCGCATAACGAATCTGCAAGAACTTCAGTGTCAACTGCAGCATTGTTCACTTGAGATTGGGAGATACTTTCCTCTCTTTGTCTGTTAACAAGAAAATATCTATTAAATACCTACTTTATATATTGTACAAAAAGCATCGATTGTTTAATACTAGGGATAATCTATTTCCAATAGGATTTTTCATAAGCTGAATTTGTACACTCATAAAAATTTGCTACTTCACTTTGCCTAATTTTCCATCCGAAATGTAGTGTATACTTTGCATAGTAAAAAGAACACGTTATACAGGGGGGAAATCACTTATTTAATGACAACTGTTATTTAATTGTCTATAGACACAGTGTACTGAATGATAATATTTTAGTAGACACTTTCATGTGAAGAATTTGTTGGATTATTTTATTAATAGAATTTCATTTGTCCAAATGAGAGCTCTAGGAGCTCGCTGATCTAATTGAAATGATAATTCATAAGAAAGCACAGGTACACAATGAGATGCAAACAATTGTCGGATTTGTTTCACGAACGGACATGCATGCAATGATTGAAGTATTTGAATAAAGTATTTTTTTATACGCAATAACTTTAACTTACCTTTTACTTTCATTTGTTTCAGATGCTTCTACACTTTTGGTTTTAACACGTTCCTCCATCTCCTTCAGCAATTTCTCTCTGAGTTCTGGCAAGCAATTCATGGTGGCATGGCGGACCACCTCTTTCAAATCTGCTCCTGAGAATCCATTCGTAATCGAAGCCAATTGCTTTAAATTAAATTCCCCGTCTCTATCGATTCCTTTAAGAAGTATCTCTAAGATGACCATTCTATCTTCGAACGCAGGTAACGAAATTTCAATGCTCAGGTCCAAGCGACGTAAAAATGCCGGGTCGATATTGCTGGCACTGTATTTTCGACAAAAGTATTCCATTGCAACAAATTTACCATACAATAATAATTATTGTAAATACATACAGCGTGTTAGTATGAAATTCTCAAACCGATTTGTAGCTCCCATAACAATCACGATCTGATTCGTGTTTTCTTTGTCTGTTTTAAAGCCATCCCAAGCGCCAAGAAAGGTTCCCTTAATCGAATTCGTGGAGTGATCATACGTTCCACCATTTCTCGAGGAAAGAATTGCGTCGCATTCGTCTAGAAATATTATAGAAGGCTCCAGTTTCTCCGCAAGAGTGAACAAAGCTTTAACAATTTTTTCGGATTCTCCCAGCCACATGTTGTAGATTGAAGCAGTTTGGATGCTGAGGAAAGTGCAATTTGTTTCTTTGGCTATGACCTGTTGGAATGTAAGCATTTACATTTTTAAGGTATTTCAGCAGTGGTTAACTTTTCCTTAACGTTGTGACAAAATAAATTGACAAAAAACTTACTTTGGCCAATAGCGTTTTCCCTACACCCGGAGCTCCAGTAAATAAAATTCTAGTATCATAAAAACAATCATTCTCTTCAGTGAATACACATTATTAGAACCAACATCTGAAGGCAATAGATTTATGAAAATAGATATTATAGTGAAAGTACCCTTTTGGGGGGCGAGCTTGCGAAGGTAGTGAAGAATTTCCTAATTCATCCTTCATCATTATAGGAAGGATCACATTTCTTTTCAATTCAGAGACTACATCTCGATGAACACAAACGCTATCCCACCCGGTTTGAATATCTTCTGGAAAGATTACATTTCTAAGGAACCGCTGTTCGTACCGACTGAATAGAACAGTTTTCCCCGTTCTTTTCTTCAGTTTTTCTGCAATATCATTGTTTTTCACTGTGCGCTTATGAAGCTCCAGGCCAAACGAAATAAAGTAGTATAGTATTATGATGCAAATAGTCAATGTAATCGCTAACACCAAAGTGTTAATTACTTTGTCCAATGAAAACATTTTGATTTGATATAAAAGTGAGATTAGGGAGGATACTAATCTAATGAATGCTTGTACTTCCTCCATTTTAAAAATTAATTAGGTAATGAGATATTTTTGTGGTTGAAATTATCCGAAGTTTATTATTATAAGCAAGTGTAATTTTGTCAGAATTGCTTCCCACTGTGTAACCAACCCAACCGACACGAAAGTTGTTGCAACGTTGCGAATAAGTCGATAACTGGTCGTGAAAGTTTACGTGGTATATTGATGTTGCATCCACGTTCCACGA
>JABASC010001543.1:0-22617 GCA_019776185.1 Plutomurus gul | reverse complement strand
ACAGTAGTTGTTTTGTTAAAACTCTCCCTGTCAATCGTAAGTAAAGTCACGTAATAATTGGTTAAATAAATGGACCACTGGTTTCGTTGTGATGTGCGCATGCTTTTTAGAAGAAAGTTGGTAGCTTTCACCAAAACCCTAAACGAATAATTGTGTTACCGTTCCCAAGCTGGTTATGTACGAAGAATTTGATGAAACTTCCAACAAAATTGTCAATGTTCAAATTCCATGTATGTATTTCAAGTTTCATGAAACGTCTATGTTATTATATTGCTGCTTTGCATTGCTTTCATTTATTTTCTCTCTACTTTCACCAAAACTTGGGGTATTATAATATAAAGTAATATTATATGAAGCCATTGTTTGAAACTTTGTACATTTATGAATTTTGTAGAAAGCTATATAGGAGGACTTTTTGCATAAATGAATTTTGTTTTACCATGAAATAAATGGTACAGCACTTTTGCAATGTTTTCACTAGAGAAATAAGTGAAATAATAGCCAGGAAATATTTTATTATTCATCTTGACCCAAAATGCAGCAGCAGCGCTGGTAACAACTTGCACAAGTTTCACAAATTCAGGAAACTGTCTTACAGCAAACAGTTGGGAAAAGTCGATTAATCGATTTAACAAAGTGTAGTAGTGTCCAGTAGTTGGTTGGTTTTGTTTTGTTTTCACCTTCGTGTAACCAATGCAATTGTGTTTTCCCCTGCCTAACCTATAGAACGTAAGTAACAGGCCTAACAGGCCAACGACACCGTGCGATTCCAACAGAGAGAATAACTCCGGAGAAGAAAATGGCCCAAGAATAATCTTTCGATATTATCTTATTAGTTTAGTCTTGGCTGTGATAAGGTTATTTATTGAGAAATGGCAGATATCCAACACACAACGCCAACATCTCGGTCGAGTGTAGAACGAGATCGAGAGAAAAGTCAAAGTCAAACGGACGACCGATATTCCAATTTCTCCTCTGGAGGCAAAAAGGTTGTCATCGAATTAGAGAATCATTCGGCCCTTTTGGCAGCAATACCAGCCAAAGACTTTGAAACTCACGGTTATCAAATTCGACCAAACTTTGGAGAAAAGTTTAATCACACAGCCGTCGAGTCCGTAATCGAATCCGTGTTGACAGATTTCTTTCAAAGACCTCAGGATGAAGGGAAAAGGGAATATGATTCGGATAAAGCCTCTGTGTGGACAATTGAAATAGGAAAATTACTTACAGCCAAAGTGAGACAATTGAATTATCCAAGATACAAGTTGGTGAGTTCAGTCGTGCTGGGAGAACAGATCGGAGGAGGCATTCATATAGGAATGAAATGTTTATGGGATGTTGAGACGGATTTGTACGCTACGTACACATACATGACCGTAAGTAGTAAATTGAGAAATATTTCAAGATTTTCAAAAACTTTTATCAATACTGATAAACTTTTTTTAATATATTTTAGGACACAATATTTTGTGTAGGGACCGTTTGTGGAATCTACTATTATTAAAAGTAGTGTATTAGAGTCTTGAGGACATGAATTTCTACGCAAGAATCCCATAAAGTTACAAGTTGCTGTTACGTAATCCTGTTTATTACAAATAAACTGCATACAAAGAAGTATTATGACATACACGTATATATACTTCATTTGATCATTTAATCGTAATTTACAAGTGTGTAATTAAGCCTGTAGCAAAGACGTGTTCATTGACTTGTAAGTTAATAATAAAAACTGGTTTATATAAATCACTTGTGTTACAGAAACCAACATTAATAGGTGCCATTACATGGTATATTTTCGAAGCACACACTTAGTACGCATAAGAAGAGAGACTAGTTAGAATTATGAGAAGACGTGAAATGCAAAACACATTTCTTCAATAATCATGTTATTATTTGATACTAGATTTCAGAATTGACATTTACTGCGTGTGACAATTTATTGATAAGAAGTGACAGAATTCCCTTTGTATCAAGGTTTTAATAATCGTGTAGTACACATTCTGATGTATATATTTATTACGTATAATGTTATAGATCGCTGTATTCATAGCCTTTAAAATAAAATATTACATTGTTGTAAATTACACAGTTGAGAAGATAGCTCAATCGAATATTGCAATGAATGATTATTTCATTCCAGTACGTTATGGAAATTCGTACATAATGAGTAATTGTATTACTGTTTGATCACACTTTAGCATTTCTGAAAGAAAGAGAAGGGTTGGCTCTACGTAGAAGACAGCTTTCAATCATTGCCTAATATCTAGCACTGATTAGAAGACGAAACACGTATTTCTCTAAAACTACTATGTACATTACCTATCTACACACATAAAATACTTTCATTTTGTGTGAACACAAAGTAAAAGCTTATTTACAGTACAGATTGTAATAGAGTCTAGAAGACAGATTTAAATAACACCGGAAAAGTTCAATAGTAGTTTTCCATCAGTCGGCCTTTGTGCCAAATGAACTGGATCTTGGAATTTCCCATCAATTAGCATACAAGTAGTATAATCGCGATAGAATTCTATTCTAGTAGTACTAATAATAAGTAAACATTGTTCGTTTAAGTATGCATACATGTGCAAGTCGTCACTCTGTACTGTCTGTACCAACACAATTTTTGAAAGTACAATGTAAACGATATCTCTAACTACTTGTTATGCGCTACGAGTTACGAGCTAAATAATAAAAGCGTTTACAGAAATAGACTATTATTGTGACTGACAAAAGCCACATATGCAATAGTATCTGCTACACACAATACATTTGACATCTGACGACTTCTAATCGACCTGGAACGTTCATAGTGACCGCACAACGGTATATACTATTTAGTTTCTGTTTTTCTTGGCTATTTTTCGTGTAGCAGACATACAATATTTTGTAGTACATGATTAATGTAATAAATTATATAATTTTATCCAGTATTCTGAGAGAGCGGCTGAAGTTTCATATCTAATTATGTGTAGATTAAATAGAATCATAATAATTTTCTGCGTATACAAAATGCATTATAAGTTTCTTAAATAAATCATTCATTTATGAATTGAAATGCAGTGAAATATAGTATTCTTATTTAATCTTACTACTGTATGTACATAATCGTAAGGATCTTATTGTGAGTTTTGACAAAATGTTTACAGTAACATTATAACTTTTACAAGCATACTGCATAAGATTTAAAGTTGAAATATTCGAACCTTTTATGTGTGATACAAGCTTCTACTTATTGTGTGTTAAATATAACAGTTTGTATGTTCCAAGTGTAAAGGTATTGTTCATTGTAGAATAATGTATGCATGAATATGAGTTCCTTTTATAAATACGAAACCTAAGTGGAGTAAGGTACTTATAGTGAATGTTTTGACATGTGCATCAACTTTGATGAAAAATTCAAATCAAACTAAAACCGAAAGACCCTTTATAGTGTTAGAAGTGCGTTTAAATGACCTCTACAAGAATGATAAAAATCTGAGGAAAAAATTAACTATAATGTTTTTACAGAGTATCAGGCATTGTTACAAAAGATTAAACGATTTACAGACAGTTTATTAAATGCCGTAGAAGAAGAAAACCAATAAATTCATTAGTTTATATTGAAATCTATATATTCCACATTGAATACGAGCTAGTAATAGAATCATGTCAAATGTTGGCTTATTTCGCTAATTGATTTCACTTCTTTTATGCGTGTTTAATGGTGGTGATACAAGAATTTCATGGATACTAAGTAGTAGCATTACTCTCTGCAAATAAAAGCAAAATCCAAATATTGTTACATAATTTGACAGAAAATAAGCATTATGTTAAATCCATACTATACTAACGTTGGATTGGCTTACTCTCAGAAGGCGTTTGATTCTCCATTGTTTTCTGAACCCAACCGGCAATGTCAATATTTTCTTGCTCCCAATGTTTAACCCAAGTATGATTCATAAGAGTGTTCAAGTCCGCTCTTGCCGTCGGATCTTTTTGCAGGCAACGTGAAACAACGTCTTCAAATTCCGGAGAAAATTGTCCAGGAGGCAATTCTGGTGGCGGTTCATTTACAATGTAATTTAATAACTCAAATATCGCCATTCCTGTTGCGGCTGCTGGCAAATACAGGGGAAAAAATTAGTGCGGATACATAGGCTCATCAATTCAATTATTATTATTATTGTTAATTTATTATGCTTGCAATTTACGTTTTGATCCATTGGAATGATTTGGTGGGGGTATGGGATACACTCCAAGAGCCATCTCCACCAAGCTCAGCCCTAAAGACCATATATCACTTGCTACAGAATAATGTGTTCCTTGAAGGCGTTCAGGCTGTAAGACAACAAGACTTATAAAATACGTCCATTGATAAACACTTCTTTTACTTTTATTTCAGTTTTAACACTGAATACTTACAGACATGTATGATCTCGTTCCAACGAAGGAATTGGCCATAGAATCAATAAGTTGACCGGACACACCAAAATCACATATTTTTATTTCGCCTCGCGAGTTGACCAGAATATTTGACGGTTTTACGTCCCTTTGAAAACATGAAAGAGTGATAATATAACATCTCGTCACTTCAAATGAAATCATAGTGCTTTACTACATTATGATTGACACAAAACTTGAACTCAACAGCAAGAACTATTCTAGAACTTATTTTTCGGGTTTAAGTAATGCAACATTACAGAATGTTTGAAGTAATTTATAAAATTGAAAAGTCAGGGAGGATAAAAAGTTTGCATTGTATTTGCGCAATGACGCACAAGAGCACAGAAGCAAGAAAAATGAATAGCTTTGCAGCGCATATCTTCTTTATTTATTTACTGTGTCATCATACTGTACCTACAAAAGTCCTTGAAAGAACGTACCTGTGAATTATGTTATGTTTGTCCCTAAGATACGCAAGGCCTTTCAGTACAGCTGATGTAATTTTTCCCAATATATTTTCAGGAATTTTTTCGCAGCGTTTTTGAACTAGATCTAAAGAGCCGGCGTCCATATACTCCATGCATATGGAAATTTCTCCATCGGAATAAAATGCTCCGTAAAATCCGACAATAAATGGAGAGTTACATTCATGCAATACTTTCAGTTCTCGGACTATCTGCTTCTTAACCGCTGGCTTTACTTCTAAATGAATCATCTGCAAAATAAGACAGTAAAATGAGTCTAAGCACTTTATATGTATGTTGTAATTACTACATGTAGGTTGTACTTTGTAACATTTTAGGATGTAATTAATATTCACGAATTAATATCTTGGTAAATGTTTACCTTTCTCGCCATGATCAATCCCGTAGGCTTATGAAGTACTTTAGCAACTACGCCTCCGTTTCCGGCTCCAAGTTCTCCTAATTTTTCACAATCATCTTCGTTCAATTCACCAACTTTTAATTTCTGACATAAAAAAACCTTCATTCTTTGCTTCTGCTGATCGTCCAACTCCAATTCAGATAAACGCGACTCAAGCAGTTCTAAGGAAGCAATCCTGAAAGATGAGAATGACATTTAACTGTATTGGTCACAAGGATTTCACTTGTTATACATATCATCAAACAAAGTAAAATCTTCACTCATTGGGATTTCTTGGAGAGAGAGGTTCTACACTCCCATTAGCGTTGGTGGCAGCTGTTGGCAAAGTGAGGTTCAATTTGTTTTTCGACATATTTTCAGACAAGGTTAAAACCTTGAAGGTTTGTCCAGCTTTCTTTGATTTTAACTCAAACTTTTCCCTTTCGAATGGGTCGAACTCCAGCCCACTCGATGAATAGTTTGAAGCTGATGATGATGACGGTGAGGGTGACGGTGACGTCCCGAAGAGTTTGCCGTACTGCTCAATGTTCGCTGCTTGTTTGGGATTATCTGAAAATGTAATCATATGTACACGTAAGGAAAACGATAACAAAAGTCTCGCTAATGAGTACTAATGACTAATTAAAAGTAAAAGTAAAGGCAGCTGCATGTCAATACTAATGGCTGGTATGCAAGTAGCATTCTAATTAGGATGACATTATGCTCAAAGAGTCTTTAGCCCGAACTATTGTCACATGTACACAAAAACAGACTCACAGTCTAGTCCAAGAAGATTACAGAATATTGACTTTGTCAAAACTGCCTTTGAATAAACCGTATATATCTTCCATTGCAATTCCTACAATGAGCATACCGTCACAATAATATTATGGGAGATGAAGTATATTTTAGCTGGCCAAACATGCTTCATTAACTATAATAATCTACTCACTTAAGCTAAAATAAAATACTTGACTGCAACTAGAACTAAGAATCTTCTACACTTTACTTCATACGGTTCCGAATTGATGTGGCAGTATGATACCTGTAACTGCAAGTAAATGGTAGCTTGTTAGCTGTGATTTGTAGGACCAGATTTAGAACAATTACTTTTACATATTCGAAGTGTAAATTCACAGGTAAACATGTAGAAATGTAAGTACGTGATTACATTTTATATTATTTTTTCGTTCCTACTTCTAAATTATAAAAGGATATTGTTCCATTCTTCCTTTCATTGTATATATAGTTCCATTGCACTAATTGTTAATGGGTAAACAAAGCTGTAGTTAGTGGTAGTCGTGTGGAATTGTTTACTTAGAGTATTCCGTACATTTTTAAGTAAATTGAATTAAGTCACACTTAGTCATAGTTGTAATATAATTTATACACTCCTTATTCAGTTGGATCTCATGTTTGTAGTCTGTGGGTCTGTGCGAACTACTTAAGTACACACGTTACAAAATTTCAGTCGAATGAGATCGAGCAAGTGCAGGGAAATGTTTATGCATACAGTTTGTTGTTGAAATATATTGAAAAATGTACAGTTGAAAGTAGCTTCATTGGTGGGCATTCATTTTATAGATTCCGACTCCGACTAGACCGGATGATAGCTTTCTTCAATGTCTACTCAAATAGTGAGCGATGAATAGTGTCGGTATTGATAATGAATCGTTCAAACGTTAACAAAAAATTCTGCATAATACTTAGTAGTAGTAGTTGGTAGATAAGACAGAAAAAAGTGAAAGTTGGCTCTACCGAGTTTTTGAGGAAATACATAGTTACACATATATTAAAAAGTCAGTGTCGCTGGTCCAGCTCCCAATTTTGAAAAATATTTTGTATCGTGGCATAGTTTACAGTTTAGAACTTTCTATCAATTAGAGCTTTAAATATTCACTAAATTCATTAGGTGGTTAACAGCTTGGATTGGATGTAGTTTTAGTATAAAGTTGATTTGTACGTTACGTTTAAGTTTGACAAACACACCTTGATATCCGCAATCTTGCACCAGAAACCTAAAAAAGACAGTCGAGTTATTTATATAATAATTATTAAACAAGAATCCATGATAAATATTTACAAGGCACTGTCAACACTGTTGACTCAACACTCAACAACAGTCAGGTCGGTGGTCATAATGTGTAGTGAAATAAATTTCTTCAATAGTCAATAGTGATAAATCTCCCTTTTCGGGAAAAAGTTTGAATGAGAATCGTGTAAAATTAAAAATACATACCTACTAAAGTTTTGGTTTTATCAATTTATAGTCGGTTTGTGAATGTGCGAATAATTCTAGTATTGTAGTATTGTAGTATGCTGTGTATCTGTGGGACATATCAAGTTAACACATGCAAAAGATATTTTATTACAAAAATTGTATCTGCTTTCGTGTCCAGTCGAAACAGGACACTTTTTTGTACAGTTTCATACATTATACTCTATACCACCTCACTACTAACCCCAAACAGCCTTTATTGCCTGGTTTGTGTTGTTTGAAGATAGAGTAGGGTATAGGTAAAAACCAGACTATCGATAATTTTGTATACACGACTTTAACCCGAAATTGTTGACTTTGAAGTTGACATTTTCGCTCAGCAGAAGATTCCATTTATTACGCAAAAAAAATGAGAAAACAATTTAAAAAATAGACAATTTTTTACCTGTTGTCGCTAAATTCAATGCAAAAACGACAGCAATCTCGTTTGAAATACTGAGTATTAGTTGCTTTGGAACTTGGAAGAAGGCTTGTAAAAAGTATTACAAAACTTTAGCATAGCCCAGTCCCTTCTTCGACTTGTATTTTAGTATATTATGTGACTTTATGATATTTCTACTATACTTTTGTACACACGTTTAAATAGCTCAATGCGCCATATCTTATAGTGTATAGGATAGCTAGACGCTGAGAGGATCTCATCATATGAGAATATGACTGAATCTCTATACAAGCACGAATCATTACTTTTGCCTTACACTTTCAAACCGAAGCTCTGATAATTCTACAAATGCACATTTTGTTTATATTTGGAAACACGTAGTCGAAACAGTTGAAACTTTCGACTCCGAAAGTATCATCTGTGGATTACGATTGCGACTTGCGACTGACGACCCGTTGCCCGTTCGGCACATTCTCCACCACAACAAACAGTTCACTCACAATATTCGAAAGATTTGATTGAAAATCTAAAGGATCATAAGGTTGAAGGTAAAAGCCGGCTTTCATTGTTTCATTCAATTTTATTTTTACTGCATGATGAATGGGAAGTATAGCAAGTTTTCAATTAGTAAAATCTAAGGAATGATTAGTTTTGAAAATTACTGCAACGTGCGCATACCATATTACATAAAGAACTAAGCAGACATTTGTTTCGTGTATTAAATTTTAGATGGATACGGATCAATCATCTGTTGAAATAGTTCCTCCAGAACGGTGGAGTCATATTCGCAAGCTTTTGGAACGATCAAGTCCGTTTTGCCACCCGGATTTTGAGCCCTCGACAAACAATCTAAGTTTCATTATGGAAAATTGTCGTGTGTTAGTCATTGGTGCTGGTGGTCTGGGGTGTGAATTATTGAAAAACTTGGTTCTACTTGGATTTTATAATGTGCATGTCATAGATATGGACACCATTGATATTTCAAATCTCAATCGCCAGTTTCTATTTCGCATGAGTGATGTTGGAAAGTCCAAAGCTGAAGTGGCTGCAGCGTTTATAAATAAAAGAATTCAAGGAGCTAAAGTTGTACCGTAAGGAAAAATTAGTATTCTTTAGAAATATACGTTATTTTATATATACGGTAACGGTAGTCTATGCACTCTAGGCACATCAGGCAAATATACACATTTTGAACATTTCAAACGATTTTCTGAAAGCTTCTTGATAGTATCTGGTTACAGGTATAAACTGTGAGAAATACGTTGCGAATACATAACAAAACATTTCTACTTTACAGACACTTTTGTAAGATTCAAGACAAAGACGAACGTTTCTACAAGGATTTTCACATTGTTGTTTGTGGGCTGGATTCGATTGAGGCTCGACGTTGGCTAAATGGCATGATACTATCTCTTTTAGAGTATGACGCGGACGGAACTGTAAACGAGACTTCATATATACCCATTGTGGACGGGGGGACGGAAGGTTTCAAAGGAAATGCAAGGGTTATTATTCCAAAGGTCACTCCTTGCATCGAATGCACCATTGATCTCTTTCCTCCAGCGGTAATAAGCGGCATTGGATTTAAGGCTTAGGTCTAGTTAGAATTGATTCATATTTGAGTCTCAAAATGCAATGTAATTTTTATTTACGAATGCTAGGTGACTTATCCTCTTTGCACTATTGCCACCACTCCTCGACTTCCGGAGCATTGTATAGAGTACGTCAGAATAATATTATGGACAAAAGAAAAGCCATTTGAAATGCCTATTGATGGAGATGATCCAACTCACATAACTTGGATTTACGAAAAGGCTGTTGAAAGAGCAGCACAATTTGGTACGTTGGAAATAATAATAATTGAACTGCGTGTCATTACTTATTACTTCTCTCTGCACAAGCGCATCAACAACTGTTGTCAGTCAAAAGTAGAAACTCCTTCCTAGACAAACAGTTACTGCGGGGTGGGAATATGTAGTTTCAAAAGTTTCAAAAATGCTTTTTAACATTGTAATTATAAGCTTACATTTATACTCTGTTTTGGGCTATATTGTCCGTTTCAGAATTGATTTTCTTAAATTAATTGGTCTCCAAACCAAATTAACAATATACTAACTATTTTTACTGTTGTAGTGCATGAGTTTAATACATAAACTAAGATTGTTGTGTTTTTTTGAACAGGAATAACTGGTGTCACATATCGATTAACCCAAGGGGTGGTGAAGAATATTATCCCCGCTGTGGCGTCTACAAATGCAGTGGTTGCCGCAACTTGCGCCACTGAAGTTTTTAAGATTGCAACCAGTTGTTGTTTACCCCTTAATAATTATATGGTGTTTAGTGATATCGATGGAATTTATACCTACAGCTACGAGGGAGAAAGAAAGGTGTGCATTTTTATTCAGTCCAATATTACTAAAATGTTGTACCTTTGACTCAAGGTTGATTTTGTAGGAGAACTGTTCTGCATGCTCTGGAAAAATATCAAATTTGGAGTTTGAAAAGAGTGTTACTCTTCAGCAAGTGATTACCTATTTAATAGAGAGCAGAGACTACCAAATGAAATCTCCTGGGGTGGTTGCAACAATTGATGGCAAAACGAAAACATTGTTTATGCAAAATGTAGGACGTACTAGTGATAATCTCAAGTCGACATTGATAGGTGCGGGGGCACGAAGAAATTTATGATACCACTATTAAATATGAATTTCTATTTCAGTCGTTACATAATTTGCATATTCTTATTATTTAAATTAAATCTAGATCTTGGGATACGATCTGGGGACGAGATAACTGTAGCAGACGCGACCACTCCTTCAGCTCTTATTTTTAAAATAATACTGAAAGAGTAAACTTAGAAATGATATTTATTTGATTCTATACACGTTTTCGCCATTACTATTATTAGGCTTTATTATGCTGTTACCTTTGAGAAATTAAAAATTAATCAGTTCCTATTCAGTCATATATTGTCACACTGTTAAAAATGTTTAATTCTTTTCACTTTGAGGTTTGTATTAGTGTTAATAAAACTATTTCAAATCATACAGTTGAAATATTTATTGAAATTTGATGCATTTTTGAGCATATAATATATGCGGAGGTTTAAACCGTTAATAAGGTTACCCGGGCCAAGAAGCTTCACTTTCCAAGTTTTAACAGAGGTTAGGAGCCCCGGGTTTTCAGATGTACTGTTGACTCGGACTATGATTGCTGAGCAAGCCAAGCCTCAATAATTTTAATCTCGGATGTGCACGGAAAGGACCGATGTATGTACATAGTCTGTAGAATGCGACGTTGTCAAAAGCATATGCATATGGCAGGAAAAGCAAACTGTTGTGTCTATCTGAAGTTTGGAGTGGGCTGATACTACAATTTGGTCAATTCATTTGTTATTGTTGTTTTAATTCGAATCGCATTATATTCAAAAGGATAATTTCGGCTGCACTTGAAAGCGTAAGTTCAATATATAATCTGTGATTAAAAGTTAGTAAGTAGTAGTTCGTTGGCTACCCCAACAAGTACTGCATTTACTGCACTCACGTTGTAAATAGGAAGATAGAGGCAAAAACTCTTTCCAGTTCGTTGGTAATTAATTATCTTTTGATTCCACAAGCCATTCTGATTTCTCATAAATTAATTCCTATGTAGTTGTTCTTTATATTATGCCGTTGCCACCTGCTTTAGCGGCCAAGTTAGCTAAAAGAGGATTGTTACTACAACAGCAGAAGGCCAAATCGTCGCAACCTGACTCTACATCTGGTATGTAAATGTGTACATATTTTCACTTTTCCGCATGGTGATGTGTGTCAGTGAGAGGCATGTTTAGGGAAAAATAACTGCTACTACAGTTGCTTTTGGTGCTACCAAAAGTAGCAGATTTTGCTGCTTCTTTGTACGGGTGGGATAGCGCAATCATAGCAGAAGCAGCAATTATTGCTGCTTTTCAGTTTTTGCCATGTGCACATGGTTTAACATTGGATTAAATTGTCGTGTAATGTACCATTAGAAAGATCAAAAAATTTCGGACAGAACGTAGTTTCCGTTTACGGTACCTACTACCTACATAGGAGAAGAGAAAAGTAGAAATTGCGAAAACGGCACACGCTTACATATGTATATATATTGGTTGATTATTTTCAGGCCACGTGGATAACGTTGTAATAATGATTCTACTACTTGTTATTTTAATGCCATTTGTATACTCCCTTTTAGGTTACGTGGAAGAAGTTATTGCAGAAAGCTATGATGACCCGAAAAGTTCAACTGCATCAACTGTTTCAAAAGCACCTGGCAAAGCAGCCACTCTTTCAAAGTTCCATCGATTAGGACATTATGGATGCCCGAATAAATCGAACATTCATCATCAATGCACACAATACTGTGTCAGTCGTTGGGGTCGAGGTAAACCACAGCCTGACTCAAAGTACAACGCTCGTCGCCTTAAAATGCTTAAAAAATATCCATTACCACCCAATTGGACTGAAGTATACGACCCAGGAACGTATGCAAAAATATATTAAATAGAATACATAAATACGCTTTAAAAGTAAAGAATTTTAATTAGAAATATTATTCCAGCGGTCGGTACTACTACTGGGATGCGAAAACAGACATTGTGTGTTGGTTAAGCCCACGTCATCCAAAGGCTGCTCCAGGAAAATCGGCTGCGGAGCAAAGAGTTAATCAGATTGCAAAAGAAAAAGCCGCTATAATAATGCCTCCACCTGTGGTACCGAAACAATCGATTACTGAGAAATTAAGTAGATCCAGCAGTAGCTCCAACTCAAGTATCTATAAACGGCCCGACAAAGACAGAAGAAAGAGAGAAAAGGATGATTTGGACCCAATGGATCCTGCTGCTTACTCAGATATTCCTAGGTACAATGATTAACATTGCAATTTCGTCATATTTGTGTAAGACCAAAAGAATGCTGAATCTTGCTGTTTATAAATGCATTCTAATATAAAACCGATTTTAAAAATATCTGAATAGGGGAACTTGGTCTAGTGGATTGGTTATGGGAAATGAAGCAAAAACTGGTGTCGACGTAACTGCTACTGGACCTCTCTTCCAAATGAGACCTTATCCAAGTCCTGGATCTATTTTGCGTGCCAATGCTGAATCTAAATCTAAATAAGACGGAATTGCGTTGTTTAACATGTTAACCACAAAATTAATTGTAAATATAGCAAATGGTTTTTGTATTGTAGTTTGTAACGGTGCATTTTAAATATAATTAACTTTTTGTATCAACAGGTATGACTATTATTATTTCATGCTATTTCATACTTACATTCAAGACGCTTTGTTTTTGAGTTTGTTGAGGTTAATACTGGAAAATTGTATGTTTTCAATGAATCGCTGAGCTGAGCCACCAGTTGAATAAATTCCACTTTAAAACGTAAACGTGGTCTATCTGTGCACACGTAAATACGTATGTATGTCCTAGGAATGATAGTTTTGCCGCTGTGCTTAAGGTTTAGGTCTGTCTGAGGTATGTTCAACTCATTAAAAACTTCAGTTCGCTCATATATTAAATATGCTGAAGCACATCGAGCGAGCTTTACAAATTTCACATGAGCCATTTAAATTACTAAAGTTTTAATTTTTTCAGTAAAATGTATTTTTTGAAATTAGCAATGTAATTCTATCATAATAAATTCATCAAAGTTATGAGATCACAGTACAAACAACTCTTGTGAGCTGAGAGAATTAAGCTCACCAAACCTCCCCTCAGTTCGACTTATCGACAACCCTAGCAATTTTTGTGTAGGTGAGAGCGCATGGTTGTTCAACTCTTCTATTGTTTGATCAATTGATTTTGGTTCTGAACCTTTGGAATGAGATTTTTCGATTTAGTTAATAAACCCGAAACACTTTCGCATAACAATTCAATTAAATAGAGTTAATTGCATAAAAATGAGTATATCTGATTCAGAGTTGTGGGAAAGAATTCGGCACATATTACTGGGCTCGTTTTATAACGAAGTTGCTTCTGAAAGGTTCTTCAGGTAAAAAGTAAACGTTTCCCGCATCAATACATTTCCTAAGCAAATGCAACTAAAATTTATAATTTAAGTGGATTGTAATTATTTATCAGTATTGGCAAGCCCTTTTTACTGTTAAAAAATGAAGTTGCCCTTACACCTTCTGCCGAAGTCGAGCGGTTATGGAAGAAATTATCTGATCTGGACGAGCAACTTGAGGTAGAAAAAGCAGATTTCGAAAACTTTCGAAATGAGTGCGACTTCAGATGGGAAATGGCTCGGGAGAGAAGTATGTTTTTACTAGATGCTTCGCCGAAACTGGATCTTTACATAAAGGTAGGTAGACATGATTTCCTTTATTCTCTACTAAATTGCCTGCGTAGGGGAAAGGTAGTGGACACGGACAGAGAAGCGTTTTCATTTTGAAGTACTTGGAGATCTTAAATTTATTTGTTTTGACTTGTTGTCATTAGAATGGCGAATTTTTCAAATGTTTCGCAAAATGTTTGGGCCTAAGGCCAGAAAATCTTTTTCTCCTTTCCCTGTAATACATTTTTCCGCCTACGGTCAAATTATGTATTTATTGGTCATCATCAAAACGACTTGCGGTACTTATATCAGGGGCGTATCCAGCTTTTGCCCCCCCCAGATAAAAAAAGTAACATAGGAAGGATAGAAAAGGAGGTACGGGGTGTGGCTGATGGGGCGCCCCCAGGCCCACACTAAAGACTTGTTCCGGATACCCTCCTGACTTTGTATTTACTTCGCTCCACACCGTGAATTATCCAGCTTTCGTCAAAGATAAAATTTGGTCACTTGGTGTGGGAATTAGGTGGTACTTTCTTGTGGGATATTTTTTCGAATTAGTAATTTTACTCAATTTTTTACAATCTTTCTTCAACACAAAAAATCCTCCGCCTACAGGTTACAACTCACTTCAAATTATTATGCAAAATATTGGAATGGAAAAGTGCATTTTTTAAGCCTGACCAGTACAGGTCTGCGTTGAGATTTGATTTCGAACCGGATTTCCAAGTGCTCATCAAATTCAATCGATCACCTTACTTTCGCATTCCCCTAAATATCCAATATGTTAACCAAGCGGTTTATGTACATACATATGCCTATTTTCCCGCACTGTTTCCCAATGAGACGGGAAAATCCAGGGTGGGTGAAACGAAAATTATTACATATTTTTTTCTGAAATTGGTGATGCTTGAAGGGTTTAGAAGTAGCCAAGAGACGCTATCGGCAAAGAGAGTTAAAGGAGAGAATGGAAGTGGAAATGAAAACGGCAGAAATCTCCAGACTCGAGAGTGAATTAAAACATTTAGAAAAAATCAAAGAGCAAACATATGCGAGATTGAAAAATTTCGAATTTTTAAAGTCATATTTAAATACGGCAGCAGATGAAAATGAAGAAAAGTTTCGCGATGTAAAACAACTCGTACTTTGCTTTGAGGATGTACTGAAAACTAAACGATCGTTTTCCAAAAAAATATTGGATAATGTCACGCAGCGTGTGGACAGAACTGTCCATATAAAAGAAAAACAAAAAGTGAGTTACTTTTGGATAATAATGAAGGGATTATCTTGATAATAATGGTGAAAAACTATTTATATTTTTGACAAATTATTATTTTGCGTCTGTAGAATGAATTTTCGAATTGAACTGAAAATGTATGATTTAAGTATAGAACTTGAAGTTCAATTTAATTTTTCTTGATCCACCACATTTGTTCATGAAAAGTGGTATGATCTTGTAACTTTATTTTGAATCAGAATAAGGAAGATCAAATCGTAGCAGCCGCATTGTATTTGGATGAATCAAAAGTGTATGCTCCTAAATTGAAACAGTCAGCTTTAATGCAAGAAGATGCATTAATCATGGCAAAGGATAAAACAAAAACAAAATGCATGACAATTGGTCAGCTAAAATTTGGCATCCGAAATCTTTACATTTTGCTGTGCAACCAAATGAAACAATCTATAACTGTAAGTAGCTACTATATATAATTACCTTGCAAAAAGGGTTGAGCTTAGGCAGCGTTCAAATGTACCCTATCCTTTATATGTTAAGTTAGGTTAAGTTAAAAAAAGTTAGGTTAGTCTTAATACATAAAGGGACAACCATTTCAACGCTGCCTAAGCTCAACCGCAAAAAGTAATGTAATCCTAAAATTATTACATCAAATAAAATGTAAAAAATTTGGATATAAATAGCTTGATTGTTTGTGACTTGTCAAAATTAAATTACAGTTGAAAGAAGACGATTTCCCTAACCAACTTCACTTCGTTGAAAAGTATTTACATGAAGTTGAAAAATTGAAAAAGAAAGGAAGAATCGCTTTGGAATCTTCTTCTGATGCTGTCGTCATTCCCAAAAGCTATTACGAGGAAAAACACCAAAAACTGTCCACCAATTCCCCCAAAAAGCAATCTGCGCGAGCTAAAGAAAAGAAAAGTGTGACCTCGCCGACTGCATGAACACGACATGCATGGGAAAGTCTGCAGTATTTACCTTTCGTTTTGTACACAAGTGTTAGCTTTATTTTATTGGTGATAAATGCAAACTGTAGAAAGTATTTCTTGTAGTAACCAGCTACATATAGTAGCTGGACTTTATTGACATCAGATTTGTCAAAAGATATGTATTACAGATAGACTAGTGGACTTTCACCTGTATGCAATAATTTTAGTATGTCAAGTAGCATTTTTAGATTTTTATAATTCCAAATATAATTGGCTGACTACAGAAGTGGAAAAGTGTCCCTCACTTGTAAACCGTTCGACTTTAATATATAATTATAATTGCATATTTTCTCCTCTCTTTCACAACTCGATTATAGTAGGGAATGTGTACTGAATTGATTCATCTTGCAAAGTTTTTAGTGTCCAGTGTTGTACTTGACCTCTCCCGCCACACTGAGTTTGGAAAGATGTATCGAATACCCGACCTGTTATCATTCGATTTATTCGACTCATTTTTGATCGCTGTAGCCCCTGTACCCACATTGCTTGTAGAAATATGGCTTCCATACTTCTCTTATTAAGAAACTTAAGAAATGTTCCAAAATGAAGACCCGTGTTAATTTCTAATCCCTGGGTCCAATGCCAGTAATGAGGTAGTCCTAGGACTTTAAGTTTCTGCAGGTGCGCTGGCAATTCATCCACCTCGCTCTCTCGCAAAATAAAATTGTGTAAAATTAAGAGCTCTAAATTTGCGGGCAGCTTGTTAATATTAATTCCCTTGATCGTATTTCTATCATAATTTTCTGTGGGAATGATAAGTTTTAACTCTTTCAGGTGTACTTTGTACTCCAAACAGGAAAAGTCAAACGGAGTTCTGCATTCAGTTTCCAAATGTATAAATGTAAGTGGGGGGTTACGAGCCAGAAGAGGTAGATACATCGTCCAAGCCACTGGGACTTCTTTGTCAAATTCCACCAACACTTTTTCTAGACTTCTTTGTGCTTCCAGAAATGGGAGAAAAACGAAAAATTCGATTGCTCTTGTACCCATGAGTGCCACTACCTTTTGATGGAGGTGCTTGTCTCCCATGAACTTCGGCTCAACTTCGTTTCTTGAAAACTCTCGCAGTACTTCCTGTTCAACTTCGAATAACGATGAATCTCCAACAAAATGTTTTAATCTAACTATGAAAGAGTCCAATGTGGCGCAATGGTAAAGTAGGAAGTTCACTAACGACTTTGTGGTCTTCTCATAGACATTCGAACGAGTCACCCACGAGTTTAATGTGAATGTTTTGAGGGACGGAGCTCGAATTAAATTAACCATTGTGAGAAAGTTTCCGGCTGCCATATCCTTTTCCATAGGAGGTTCAATTTCTTGACGTTTCAGTTGGAGCGTCTCCAGCTTTTTCAGAACGAGGATTTTGGACATCATGCCGAAATCGTCGGGTCTCTCACCATATGTGTTTTCGATTGGCTCAAGTACTATTTCTTGGAGATTTTTGCATGCTTGTATTACGTTGAAAATGACTGCCTTCTCAATACCTCGGGCAAAATAAACTGTTTTCAAACGGTAGGGGTACAAGAAGTAATCCAAAGTCTTCAGACGCAAAATCACCGCCTCCCGAATGCAAACTGTTTGTAGAAATTCTTGCATCAATCTCAGTCTTGATTTTCTGCGGATTTTCGAGTCAATGTAGATTTCGGAGGAGTCTTGGATATATGCAGCGATTCCTACATCCACATCAATCACGTTCTTGAAATTGTAACAGGTTCTGCGAAGCTGCCATCGTGCTTTCTTGTCACACAAGTGGAATATTTTTGTTAGCATCTGAAAAGACAAAATGAAATATTTTGACTTTCTACCAATACTAAATGTACTTTAAATAAACAGTTGAATGTTTCCATTTCGCATACCTCGCAAGGCAAATCACTAAAGTTCGTGCCGCGCATCTCATTTTGTTGTGCATTATCAGTTGCGTCTCGTGCTTCATTAGTAGCCTCTTCCATTTTGTTTCTGTGGGTTTTTTACCAATAACTTGTATTTATGCATGAAAAAATTTACAGAACATTTCTATTGTGAATAATAAAGACTCCGATGAGATCAGACATAAGCTAAAGTGTGTTTGAATTAAGTCTTGGTTCCTTGGATACGGGCGAAGCATGTGCAAAATCCCATTTATTCATCAACAAGAGATTTTACATTGAATGACCAACTAGAATAATTCTAGACGGTTGTCTGTATCCAAGCAACGTAGTATTGGCTCAAAGTTGCCAAGTAACAGGTTGGATCTACTAGAATTCGGCCCATAACCCTTTTCCTCCTTATCGTATTAATGTAGACCACTTGACAAAATGACAATGACCTGTTTGGCAGCACCCTAATCTGTTAATTAAGTGATAATAAATTATATACATATCTTTATTTTGTAATTGAATATTTATGTTCCGATAATGTTAAACAACAATATTATTGTTACGTATAATGGATTCACAGGAAGCGAACGGTAGTAAAAACTTAAAAATGCAGTGAGCTGGTAGATGATCATTCTGAAAAAATCTATGTGCATTATTCATAGAATATCCGCACACAGAAACTATAGAGCAAAATGTGCAGATATTATTGCATGCTGGAATACAAGGATAGTTTAATCTGCAACCAATGAATCAGCCACCAAAATATATAATAATTGAACACATTTTCAGTGTATAACCTTAAAATTTCTGATAAGATAAAATGATCTTTATGTTCTTTATTTAAAAATTATACGTAAAGGCAAGCATATTTGCGGCGTCATTAATCATTAATCATTTCGGAATTGAGTGACAGCGTTAATTTAGTTGGATTGTCAGTTTAGTATGTGTATTCACTACAGTTGTTGGGGAATTTGATAATAAACTACATATTATCACATTGTGTTAATTTTCGAACACATATTTTAAATATTTACAAAAAAAGCAAAATCTTCAAACAAATTGTCAACGAAATTATTCAATGGCACATTACGAGGACTATCCCCAAGAATCTCCTTTAATTATCAAAAATGCTGGGCCCGCTAACGAAAGCGAAATAGCAGATCATTATTTTTATGAATTGGTAGAAGTAATTAAAGCTGGAAACTTTCAACTTCTTCGAGAGCTTCTCCAAACGGAAGAATACAGAAATACTGTTGGCCACAGAGATTCTAAAGATGGTTTCTCCCTCTTGCATGTGAGTGCGGATAAGAAAGACCAAGAATGTATTAGGATTTTACTGGAGGTTGCAGCCAATCCCAATATCAGAGATAAACTCGGTCGTACTCCTCTACACAGAGTTCTTGCTGGAGGTAATTACACATTCACTTTGAATTCTATTTTCATCTTTATAAATTTATAGGAAAGAAAGTTAGAATTGAATGAAAATGAAACGGAATTGATTTATTTTGGCTTTGAAATTAGGGGACTATGATTAAATCACAAGGTTGTGATTATAGGTAAGGCTTATAGTCTATCTAGGATTAGGAAGAGGATATTTGGGCGGTCACTATCACAATTACAAGGGATTCGAAACACGTTTTTTTTCGAGAAGGAGCACAAATATTCCTTCGCGGACATGATCGTACATATGCTTACTCTGTATTACAAGATGATTAATTTTCAGGTTGTCGTTGTCAATTATGCACTAACAAACGGTTGGGCTGCATCAGAAATCTCACATCTCATCAGGCTAACGTAAATGCAGAAGATTTGAATGGTGAAACTCCCCTTTACTATGCGGCAAGACACATGATGGCTGAGCCGGCTTCGCTATTATTGGAAAAAGGGGCAGATTTGACTTACGTGTAATAAAGATATTTCTAGTCTTTCTAAAGTCAATTACAGTTGAAAATAATTAAATGTTTCTTGAAATTTAGTAATTAAATTTTAATGCATTTTCGTTTAGGTTAAATGATGACTCGAAGACTTTAAGTGCCCTCGTCGTCCAGAAACTTCCCGGAGTAATGGAAAAGGAATTCGATAAATGCATTAAATATGACAAACATGATAATTCTAAACTAAGAATTGATTTCGGGTGAGCAATCAAAATATTTATCTCGTCCTCAGCTCTATTGAACTTTGTACTTTGCATGTTTATTTGTCCACCACCACCTACATGAATATCATTACTGATAAAATTTGTAAAATGAATGTGTCAGAGTATGCTTACCTCCACCATTTTAGAGTTTAGTCCACTGGATAGTGGATTAATCGGAAACATTCATCATTTGCATATAATACTGAATTCAGAAATTCAGTTAATTTGAAATAAAACTTTGATTTCATGTATTAAATCATGGGGATTGAACATAAAGTTTATACTAGACATTATAATAGACGAGGGATCACCCTGTACACCGTAAACCACCATTCCTTTACTAATAGAATAATTTTGCTTCCTCTATAATAAATGTCCCTTCTGAAAAAGTATTATTTTCAAATGCTAACATTTCAACTTCCATCTGTTAATAATGTCGTATGTGTCTATTAAAGTGTCATCTTGCAAACACCGGCAAAAGAGAAAAGCAGGAGAAAACATGACGAAGTCTCTTTTAGGAGCAGAACGTGCTGTTCGAAATCGCCCTTTCCATGTGAAACTGATTTACTTTTTGACATGCTAAAGGCTGATGGAATTGGACGCGTTGGTTTACTAACTCATCCCCTCACCGAGGCATTTTTGCATCTCAAATGGCAGGCAGTTCGCAAGCACTTCTTTGTTCAGCGTAGTTTCTTTGTAACACACCCATCAATCCACAAAATTTCAATTTAAGTAATGTCTCAGGGGACCGAATGAATTTTAATTTTCTACTTGTAATATTTCAGTTTTTGCTCACGATATTGTACACCGTGTTTGCTTTTGACATTTTCGTTTGGACGTGTCCCCATGATTGGCAAAACAAATTCGGTTCTCCCAACCGTTTTCAGAGCACACCTGAACAACCTTGTGAAATAAACGCCCGGGTATTTATTTGCGGTGTGATATTTGTCGTGACTATTACTGCAATGGTTCTCTATGAACTATACAAAATGTGTACCGACCCAATTCTCTATTTCAAAACTGGTCTTAACTACGCTTGGTGGATTCTAATATTCTGCATCGCTTTAACCGTTGTTCCATCGTTTGATGTAGAGTTGCAGCAATGGCAGTATCCGTTATCTGCAGTGCGTTACTTTTTTCAATATTTAATCTCATTTACATGTTGTACCACTTTGTACAAGTGGCAATGAAATTTTTACCAAGATTTTATTTAAAATTTAGTTCGGAGTAATTTATGCGTGGGCCATGAACTTGGCTCAAATGGGCCGAATGCCTACCCTGGGTGTTTATGTGGAGCTACTAGCAAAAGTATGACAGATAATTATTGCCTTGCAATCCATGATTCTAGTAAAATTGTATGCGTGATTCTTATTTTATCTGATTTACCTTGATTACAGGTGCTATATGATTTTGCATTGTTTCTGCTCACATATTCATCTCTTCTCGCTGGCTTTGCCTTGGGATTCTGCATCCTCATTCCTGATGTAATTTTCAATTTCTAAGTAATAGTTGTGTACGTGTTGGAATTACGTTAGTAATCTTTTGATTCATTTTATTTAGCATGAAATTTTCTATTCGATTCCTTTGTCGTTCTTGAAAGTTCTCATGATAATGACGGGAGATTTGGATTTATTTTCGGATATTCAACCCGTTGGAAAACGAGCGTTTAGTAGATCCAGAATACTCTGTTCCTGCTCATTTGATTTATGGTGCATTTATTATTGTGATGACCATCGTTCTGATGAGCTTACTTCTTGGTCTCGCCGTCAGTGATATTCAGGTCAGACAAGCAACGGAAATTGAGTAATCATTCGATATCTGAGAAATTGCAACTTTTTTTTTGAAAAATAGGAACTGCAAAAGAAAGCAAAAATCAACCGATCAATTCGATTAATAAGAGAAATATATTTTCTTGAAATGATGAGCCGCAACAATTTCCTCTTTTGTGGACTGTCTCATTACATAGAAAGAAGTCTTTCTATATACAAACTACCTGAAACCAAAAGGTAAAAACCAAAGCATATCCAAAATTTCTACCGAATTAAATCTTTTTAAATATATTGACTGAATTTCTGTTGCTTTGTTTCGCATTCAGAGGATACGTGACTTTTTCTCCAACTGATCCGGATGACCACACTTTCACAGATGATAT